>SNQJ01S0256731.1:0-12489 GCA_010110895.2 Picea sitchensis | reverse complement strand
ATTGTTGCTGCAAAAGTGACTCCATTAAACCTAAAGGCACTAGTTTATACCTTACATTTGATTGATTGATGAAAACAACCCTCAAACCATCTACCTTAAGCTTTTTGCTAACCATTCTAACCTTAGATTAGACTAACTTACTAACATTCTTGTTGTTGTTACAAAATTAAGCTACAACCATATATTACAACAGTAAAAGTTCCTAAAAGCAAGTGCTAAAGTTGATTTTTACATTGCCTTCTTAGCTTTTGACAAATGCTAGCATATTGCTAATTCTAGGTCACCATTTTGGGTCATTATTGAAGCTTGTTTAAGGCATAATTGTGAAGCTATCATTATATATACATTGTTGTTATATATTTATGTTACTTCATCTAGTATCTACTTATTGCTTCTATTGAAAGTCCAAGGTTTTACGAAGCACTAATATCAATTGTTACTTGCAAATAATGTTTTCTTGTTGTCTTGTTCTGGGCAGGTACACTTAAGCAAATCTTTGCTTTATCTCATTAAACCTTTGGGACTTTCTGATCAGTGTGACTTGTGAGAGGGGAGTAACTTTCCTTTATACTATTACCTTTGCCTTCTCAAACCCCCAGGTCACTGGGGATGTCTCCCTTGGGCTTTCACCCCTAAAGAGAAAGATGTGTCTTATTTAGGTGATAGTGATAGGACAACCTCTCGTTACACCAATTTATTGTTCACTTGCCTTTGGCTTTTGGGCAAGTACAAATTGTGCAATAACAATACAAATACCCACTTAAGGAGGGAGTTGTCATAGGTCCACAAACATTTGAATGAATGAGATCTAACATTCCTTTATATTGAGTGTCACTACTAGTGAAAGGTCTCTTGGCATTCTTGACAAGTGCACATCCACGACACACACCATCATGTTCCACTGGAAATTCTGGCAGTCCTGTAACCATCTTCCTTAGATCAGGAAGTGCTCTATAGTGCAGGTGAGCTAACCTTCGATGCCAAAGTTTGCAAAGACTATTTCTATTATGGACAAGAGCTTGATTAGGTTGTCCATTCAATTTGTACAAACCTCCCTCTCGAACACCAATTACTCTGGCTAAATCTATGTTTGAATTCTTGGATCAAACTAAGACACGTCCATCTACAAAGGCAATTCTTAAGCCTTTGTCCTCCAAGGCTGGAGTAGAAAGGAGATTTTTATTTAAATCTGGAACATATAGAATATCATTTATATGAAGGAATTCTCTGGAGTCCAACTGGAATGAAGTAGCACCAATGCCCTTTATTACATCTGTGTAGTCATCCCTAAGCTCCACAATTTTATAAGGGATTCTTTTCGACAAATCAATGAGGGCACTTTCATATCCGGTCATATTTCTAGAGGCACCACTATCTACCAACCAAATCTCACTACTTTTGGAGATAGATCCTGAAAGTGTTGAGATGAAATAATATTCTTTCTTGAAGTCTTCTGCCATTTTATTGAGTTTTGTTTCTATTGCTTTCTTATGGGGTTGATCCCTTTCGTTTGCTACCGAAGCATGTTGTTTCCCTTTTTTCTTACTTGGTTCAGGGTAGTTAGTAGCAAAGTGGTCAAACTTTTGGCAATTATAGCATCTTACTTTTGACACATCTCTTGACTTTAGTCCCTTAGCAAAATCTTGCCTTTTTCCTTTCTTCTTTTGGTAGGGAAACTTTCCACCTTTTCGTTTCTTTGCGTGAGCAACAAGAGCATGATTTTCTTCTTTCAGGAAATCACTTCTAGATAAGATTCTACCTTCTTCTTGAATACAAACAGTCCATAATCGTTCAAAAGGTGGATGAGTTTCTTGAGCACTGACACCTTGAATAAATTGTTCCCATGAGCTAGGAAGACCCTTGAGAGTTGTAGCAACAAGCTCTTCATCATCTACAACTTTGTCAATGGCTATTAGCTTATCTCTTAACTGTGGGATCTTTATGAAAAAGGTCATGATAGTATCATCCTTTGTCATCTTGAAGTTAAGAAGTTGTGACTGCAGTGCTCTTTTTCTACTAGGATTCTTTGTCTCAAATAGACTTGTCAAGGAATCATATATCTCTTTGGCTATCTTCTTCTGAGATATATGAGGGAGCAAGTGATCTTTCACTGAGTCAATCAAGATTCCTTTTTCCTTTGCTAGGTTATTTTTGTATGTTGCTTTTTCAACATCATCTGTAGGTGCGACAATCTCTTTCTTAACATAGTCGTCTAGATCATTTTCTTCTAGAATTTTGTTAATCCTGATCTTCCATGATTTGAAGTTCATGTCTCCATCAAGCCTATCTTCTGCTCGGAGGGTCCCAAGTGTAGTTTCCATCTTGAACTAGATTCCAAGCAACGATCTCATAAATACTTCCGCGAATGTGCCCTGTTATACTGCAAGGATTTGCAGGCTTCAATATCTTGACAATTGAGCTCTTCTTAACCTTGACGCTTTGATACCATGTTGAAGTTTCTATGCAAAATAATTATTTTTAATCTTTTATATAAATGTAGTATGAACATAATACAAAAGAACATAAATATGTCGTACGAAGAATATATTTTTATTCAATGAAGAGTAGAGTGAATACGAGAACTTCAATGATGATTATCATAAAGTAATTCTTCCTTTATTTATAGCCTATATATCACATCTTTACATTGCGTCTCTTTGAATAGTCATAATCATTCACGTAATTTTCTTTTGCGTTGTGCACCTTCAAGTTATGTTCTTCCACAAACGACGGAACTAATAAAAGCAATTTCATTAGTTGAGACGATTTAACACATACATGGTAGAACAATACTTGTTGTTGCTAGCACATTTAATTTATGTTGAACGTCTAACTAACTCCAGAGCTTAAATTTTTATTTATGAAATTTGAACGATAATATCAACACTTGCGGCTACTCTTAATTATGTTTGCTGTCACGTAGGATTCCAGTCTGAAAACTATTTACTTCGGGTGATGAGTTGTCTTGACTATCGTTAAGTTAATGAACATATGTAGTGATAGGTAAACCAAGTCTTATTTATTTTGTCATGGAGAATGGCGACCGCAGTTGCCAAAACTCTAACACAAAAACCCTTTCAAAACTACCATTTCCTTCAACTTTTTTAATTAGCCTACTTAAATATATTTAGCTACTAAAAGGAATATAGGGGGGATAGAGGACACCCTTGTCTAAGGCTTCTTCCGTTTTCCTAAACGGAAGAAAGGTGAGGTTGCTGCATTTATCAATACAACAAAAGATATTGATGCTATGCAACTTATAATCCAAACAATGAACTGATGATATAAACCCAAATGGATTGAAATAAGTCTAATGTAAAGCCAACGTACCCTATCATAAGCTCTGGACAAGTCCACATTCATCACCATTGATCTTTGGTTCTTGACTTTTAATGAATGAAGACATTCTTGAGCTATTCCCATAGCCTCATGTATCCGCCTTCCTTCTAAAAACCCAAACTATTTTTGAAATGTTTTTGATTAATTTGAAGGTAAGTATCTTTTTCTTCGTTATGAGAATCTTATAATGAAATGTATTTCGCTCACAATTCTTGACAGATGTCCCTTGGTCCCAACCAAGGGATTTTGTTATAGTTTCCCAACCTAAGTTCATAAATGTAGGCTACTTTCTTGGATCTTAATGTTCAAGGCATCACATGCCACATTATAGGGCCATTGTCTCTTTTTATGTACATGTCTTGTCCTTTTTAATTTATTCTTGATGACCATTGTTAGTACACTAAGACAATGAATGGAAAAAGTGTTTGATGATGACACTATTGATTATTACTCTCCATTGAGACCAACTTTGATGTATCAAACCTATAAACTTAAATTGATTAGTTTGAATTATCATGCGTTTTTATGATCAAATAACTTGGAAATGAAATTGCCAAGTTCTTTTAGATTTTTATGAGTTAACTAAATATGAAGTTTGGTTTTATTACAAATGTTTTGAAAGTTAGATTTAATGTATCTATAAGCCGACCAATTTAAGAGAAAATATTTTTCATCTTCCACATTATTCGTCCTGTGAATTTTATAGATTCTTTCATGTTAAGGCATTTTAGGTCTTGTCCAATGCCCCTTCTCACTATGAAGCTCATGAAAATTTAATTTTTTAACTTTGCAATATTTATTTTCTACAATGGAAATATAATTTTGTTCTTCCTCAGGCTTAATGATTTCTTTATCAGAATTCAATTTTCTTTTATCATCAAAGTCTTTATCATTCCACATTTTACTTTTAAACTTAGTTATGATAGTGCTTTTAATAGTGTTTATATCTCGGAGGACGTCCTCCTCCATTATCTCCTAGTGATTTTTACCAATATTTGAAGTAGTGGTATGAAGTCTTTCATTGTTCATGTTAATTATCTAAAATATTTGAAGTAGTGGTATGAAGTCTTTCATTGTTCATGTTAATTATCTTGTGATTATACATAAATATATGAAAGCTCAATTTCCAAAAAAAAATAAAAAAAATGTTACATTTAATTTGAAGATTATTTATTATAAAATACTACAACCCCAAATTTCATAGAATTTTTTTTAATAACCAAAATTCTACAATCTCATAAACATTGTAAACTCTCTCCAACCCCATTATTATTTTTTAAACTACAGTTTTTCTAAGAGATGTGTAAAAATAGACTTCTTTAAGGGATTATTATGATAAACGATATCTTGATTTGTTCAGATTTTATGATCACCTTTGTATTTACCCACACGTGAGAATTGGTACAGCGACAACCTTTATGTAGTTGCACTAATCTATGTACTATTAACAACGTGGATATCATCGGGCCTAAACCTAGCGGCAATATAAAGAGAATCGACCCTCGCTTGTGAGGGAGTATTTAACAGTTCCTTTGATATGGCAGTAAGCGGGTGGCACAGTAATTTGAATAACTATCGGAAGACCGGACCCCAAGCCAATTCTGATCGAGGAAGACCTACAGACAGAGGATGCAACTGCTCCAGCTTCGGCACCTTGAGAAGCACATCGTAGGAAAAGGTTAGCCGTACCCTCACTTGAATTAACAAAAAAAAAATTGTTTCAAGTTCTAGTTTAGTTTTGGTTGGGTGCCAATGGGGGATTTTGTTCTTGGCCCCGACGTAAGTCTAGTAGATGTGGGTTGGCCTCTTATGCTCAGGGTTTAATGCATTGCAGGCCACCCTTTCTGGTTTGGGAAACAGGACTTGTAATTCCCTTTTCCTGAGAAAAAAATTAAGGAAAATAGACACAGCCAATTAGACATAAGATAGTAAAGGACAAAATACACTAGAAGTACAGAGTACGACTTAAAACAAACTATAAAAAGAATTGGGCTAACATTTGGGCACTCTTCTATTCTTTGGCATCCCCTCAATCCAGATCTTGTAACTTCGTTCTGTAGGATCATCTGCATTGACGAGAGTCATATTCAGAGGAACATTAATGTATGGAGTTGTTATTGGAGGTTTCACGACAATGGTGACGACGACGAGTCACGACAGTGTTGTTCGAGGTTTCATGCCAATGTTGATGATGATGATACAAGTGAAGCCGATGCTCCTCGGATTCTCCCTAAATCTTCTTTCCAATTTGTTATGTTTTTTCATTGATGAGTTAATTAGTGTGTGCTACCTTGTCTTTCTCCAACTTGATCTTCTAATTCTCCATCTTATGCCACACTTTTCCCTGGCGGTAGCATATAAACCCCAATATACCATGATCCTTATGCCCAATGGGGTCAGCCGCAAGAGAGTGGTGCCTACTACTAACATAATGATGCAGGATGAGTAATGCTTGCTTTCTCAGCCTTCCCCTCTCCTCAGTGATGTTAAAGTGAAAAAAATCGGACTTATAGTACTCCAAATATCCATTTCACATGCTTTCATAAAATCCCCATTAGAATAAGTTGACTACTTTTACCATCTGTCCGTCTTGAAATTGTTTCTACAATGTAAATACCTTTCTCTGTCTTTGAATGGTGTACTTTTTTTTGCTTCTTTAAACATGCAGTCTTTGGTTTGTTTCCTCTTGAATAGAGTAATTGTACTCGAAGGTAAATGTGTCTGTCTAGATAAAATTGAATCACATCTGATACCCACCTCAAAACATCCAGAGTGGGGGCCAAACCTAGATCATCCCCATAAATGAAGAGTTGCTCTCTAGGTGGTAAGACCATGTTCCCCAATACTATATTCACCAAAGCCCATGCTTTTTCCAGTATCTATATTTTTTTGCAATCGGCATAATTGACATATTTTTTAAGAATCTCCTCCAAAGAAACTAGTGCCATAAAGGAAGTTGTTTCCTTATGTATTGGTCCCTAGATTCCCATGGACCAGCTTGTGCCACCAAGTAATTCAATTTAGACAAAATAATTCTGAACTACTTTCCCATGATTTCCCCCAACTAGGTGGTCTAATATTCCTTGATTCTCAATAACTGATGTAGGTGTTGATGCTTTTGTAGATTTGAGAGGTATTTCCACTAGAGGCCATGGTGTCAAGCATGTGAGAATCTTCGTTGGTACCAGATTACACTTTTGTTTAAGTGAAAATTCCCTTGGGATGAAGCTAGGGCTTCATGGGCTTTGTGGGTTTGTGTTGGGGTTTCACACCCACAAAGAGGAATTAAATATCCTAATTTAATGTTGAGTTTAGAAGGGGTTACTAAACTCACTCATTAGACTCCTATAGAAGGAGAGGAGAGACTGTGACAAATTTCATTGTGTCATTATGGAGTTAGCATAAGTGAGTGTGCACTTGTGCTAGGAGCTTGAAAATTTCACTCACTCATTAGAATCCCATAAAAGGAGATGAGGAGATCGACAAATTTCTCATTGTGTCACATGGAGTTAGCATAAGGAGTGTGCACTTGTGCTAGGAGCTTGAAAATCAAAGAAGGGGAAATTTTGCAATTTTCGCACTTTGGCCCTCAATGTTTATTTCTACCAAGGAAGGCTTATGTTTCAGCCAAGAAAGACCACATGTGTGAGGAGAGAGGAGAAATAAGGCCTCATTACGTGAGGAACTAGTACAACCGCATCGCGGTGAGAGAGCAGTGGAATAGCTTGTAATGTGTGAGGCCAACAGTTTGAACAATCACACATGGTATGTCTTATAAGGCAGTTGTGGTGGTTGCATAGCCCGACCCAACCACAAAGAAATAGCTAAAACTTGAGAATCATACACCCAATGTCACTGACAGGTCCCAAGACTTCAAGGGTGACCGTGTCACTCTAGGGAGGTGATATTGGTGACCTTGGGGATTGATGGAGATGGAGATGGAGATGGAGATGGATGGAATTGAAGCACCTATAGGTGAAGTCTAAGTGGGATGAAAGGTGGAAAAATATGCCTTGCAAGTCAAGTAATTGTTGCCCCACGTATAGTAATTCTCCGGATGATTGTAACGCCTCGAGACACAAGAAAGACATTTTGCAATGATATATCTTAGTTGGATCAGCAAGTTGCTTGTTGTCCCTAATTTGCAGTTGTAAATGACAGCTTATATCAACAAATAAAATATATAAATCAACATACATAGATATAAACTAGTTAAGTAAATCAACATCAAGATTAGCAATGAATATAGGCTGAAGATGGCACTTAAGAAGCTAGAGAAGATGGCTGTTGTAAACACATGTTTTCTGCAGAAAATTGCAGCCTTTATGGTCAGAGGCATTCAAAGGCATGCAACAACAAAAATCAACCATATGAAAGGTGCCAAGAGCTAGCCCAAAAGATGCTCTAGTTAGTAGGCAAGGAGCAAAGTTTAGAGCATCTAGGGTTAGTTTAGCGCTATGAGAGTACAGAAGCTAGTTATGCAACCTAATGGCTGTAGGTTGCACTTGTAACAACAATTAGAGTATTGGGAGAGAGGGGGCTCTTAGTGGGGGAAGACTCATCTCAATGAGGCAAATCAACCTAAAGCAAGAACCTCAAAAGACCAAAAATCATGCTTCCCAAGGCAATGATTTCCTGATATACTCCAATGCAAAAAGTATGACTAGTGCCTTTACCATTGGGTTAATGGAGTCAAATAAAACAAAGAGCTAAGAGAAGCTACCTCTGGGGTGTAAACCCCCTACTCCCAAGCAAGGCAAGTTTCTCTAGGCTAGGGTTTAAGCCAAGAGGGTGTATGCCCTTATATTTCTTTTAGCAAACCCTTGTATAATCAATGAGATGAAGCAATAAAATGATGAAGACCATGGTGGGGTGTATGTCTTATACTCCTGCACCTAGCTCCTAGCATAACAATACTTGACTTGAAAAAATGATAGCATAATAGTAGAAGACCATACCAAGATCAAGAGAAATGCCAAGATAATCCAACATAAGAGCTAGGAGTTAGAAACATCATCCAAGGCTAGCGCCTGACACCTCCATCAACCATTCATCAATATAGCCATAAACAAGCGCAAAAGAGATAAAAGAGCCAAGTGTGGCACAAATTTCTGACTAAGTCCTCTCACAAGAAGGAGAATTATGATTTTAAAAGAGATCTTATGATCTCTATTTATACAAAATGTAGCTAACATAGTTTATCCACATAATTTAGTAAAACACAAGATTGAGGGTCAACAACCCTAATCTTGCCCCTTTACAAAATAATATTAAACAATTCCTTTAAATTTCACTCCTTGCACAAATAAACCTCTAATTTAGGAGGACGCCACCCCTTAGGGGACGCTTTGCCACTTTGAGGAAGTTGTTGGAGGGTTGGAGAAGCATGGAAGCCCAAGCTAGGCTTGTTCTCCCAAACCTGCCCACCAACTAGGTCCTACAAAAAAAAATGAGCATGCCTCTATGATCCTTTTCTGGTCATAACATAATGATAAGTGAATCCAATCAAGAAATAAGCCATCCAAGCATGTGCATCAAAGATCACTATATCAAATCATTAACAAACTCAAAGACACTATGACTCTGGTCGTTTTGACATGGGAGGGTTGATGAGGTGTCCTATTGGGTAGATCTTACCCTAGGTCAAGGAGAGTTTCCAAGAGATCCCTCTCTAAGCCATGTAAAGTGGATGAAGTAGTTGGGGTCAAGACTCAATGGGCATAGGCCCATGACATAAGGCCGAGTGTTTCATTCATGGGTGCCTTGTAGAGGGTGTGTGTGGTACCTTCGTCCAAGAATGCACTTTTTCCCAAGCCCATCAATTGCCTTTTTATCTTTCTCTTTATTTTCAATATAGCATAAGGAGAGGTTGAAGGTCACACTGGCTGGTGACCGTGTGGTGGCAATGTCACCCACAAACACCTAATGGAAATGAGAAGGTCAGTTTTGTGATGAGATCCCCTTTCTCTCATCCATGTAAGTGAGAGCCATTGCCCCGGTTTGGTGACCAGATGATGACAATGTCATACCACTAGATATCCATGGATTGGATAGGTCGGCTTGTGATGAGACCTCCTATCCTTCAACTAACCTTTTGGGGTTATCTCTTTATTATATTGTGGGTCCCTTTAAGTAAAGATATCGCTTCATTGCTTTCTTGGGTGATCCCCGGCAAAGCATCCGGAGGTTTCATATAAGGATTTTATCTTTTACCCAACACCAACCCTTCCTGGGTTTCATGTAATGTCCCCACTTTGGGACATCATCACAGCAGTAGGAGGTTTATGATGACTAGAGAGCCAGATGGATGTTATAGCGAAAGTACATGGGTTGTTGAGACATTGTGGGTCCAAATTTTGCATTGCTCATCACATTGCATCATTATGAACCATTCTGCACAGACAAGTTGAGCTGTTTTGGTTTCGTTGCATTCCATCGATTTCCATGATTTTGACTATTTTGAGCCATAAGCTAATTGAATTCACTAAAGAGGTAATTTTGGGCATGAGCATTTGGAGGAACTCTTAGTGTAATAGCTCATTGAATCGTGAGGAGCAACACTAAAGGATGGGATGATGAGAAGTGACTTTCGGGCCGTAGCTACAATGAGAGATAAGGAGCTTTCCAGAGGTAAAAGGTTAATTTCAGTTAAAGGATTTAATTAATTAATTAAATACATGAAAGAAAGTCACTTTGGAAGGACAAGGTGAGCCAAAAGTATAAAGGGAAGGCAAGGGCCCTCACTCATTCATTCATGTATGATCATATTTTTGATATCTAGCTTTTAGCTAGTGAGCCCAAAGATTGTGGGCTTTGAGGGTTTTGACTTAACAAACCCTAGAGGACCATTTGGTGGTGAAAGATTCCACCCATTTTGTCCCAAGTTTGGTCTCGAGATGCAACATCTCCCCACACCATTCTAGTTCCGTGATCTACTGCGTGGAGGATTCCCACAACAATCACATGTGCGATAGAGAGGGCACACCAGCCTGAGGGTTTCCAAGAAGAGGGGCTTAATTCATCCATTGAGGGAGGATCTCGGCCCCAGTCAGGAGAGGTGATTTGGGGAATTCCAAGTATTGGGTTTCATTTGCAGGTGTCATAACACTATTCTCGGTGGATTTCAGAGGTGTTTTGGTGGTGGATTCACTGTAAGATGAGAGGATCGATTTCCCAAGAGGTGGTGCACCACATCTTGGAGGATAACTAGATCTAAGAATATAGTGGTATTTGGCCTAGTTGAGCACATGGGTTTTCATTGTCATGCCCCAATCCACTAGAATGATAGATCAGGATTGGTGGAGTCGTTGGAGGTCTCTAGGAGAGAGGCCAAACTAGGGGTTTCAACCATCCAGGAGGGCACACCATACATTGGAGGTGGTTCAAATCCATAGGGGCTGAGAGTGATCTTGGAGATTCGTGCACCTAGGTTGTTCTTGCCATCGTTCGACATTCCTCGCTTGGCATCTTCTTGGGGTGATTGACACATTTGGCGCCAGGTCAATTGTTGAGGAGCTTCGCTGATTCCAAACAGATCGGCATCATCTATAGTTAGGGTTAGTTTCCGACTTCATGTCTTTATCTACCTTGGTATTGGTCTTCATTTCTTATCCAGACTTTGGAGGCTTATTTGTATTGTCTGGAGCTTTTTTAGCAAATCATACTTCTATCTTGGTGCCATCCGTTGAGCATTCCAGACGACATCTTCATTGTAGTAGGTCTCTTTCTCTATTACATGAATAAAATCATATTTGGATACTTTTGGCTTGTTTATTATATTGCATATGGTTGAGGTATGTTCCAGATCGGCATCTTCGATTGTATCTTCTTGTTATTTGCTGCAACACACATATAAACACATCAGTAAACCCTAAGGCCGAAATCAAGAGGTCATTCTGCAAGTAACACATGTAAACAAGTAGATCATCCAAGTGTTTGATGAAATACCACAACCAAAAAATGATTTAAAGACACCCAAAACCGTGATGATCCTGGCATAATGGCTTGGGATCATTACACTTCAACCCCTTCTTCCCATAGAATGAGGGACAACCCCTTCTTGGGTCAATACACCCTAAATTTCCAAGAGATAAGGAAATGGAGGGGAACAATGATGGAAAGTGGTAAGTATGGTTGGGAACGGTACGATGGCTCATTAAGGGAGTTCCCAGTAGCAAACCCATCCCTAAGGAAAACCACTTACTGGGGCACAATGTCAACCACCAAGGTGAAGCAGGGAAAAAGACAAAATGTCCAAGCATATATCATGAAATCTAGAGCAATCTAAGATACAACATAATCAAATGGCTTGAATATTGAAATGATGCTCACCATAATACTGACTTGTACCTCATGGAGCAAGGCTCACTGCCTTCCAGAAGCCAGCTGGTGTGGTGGATGCCATCTGCAAAACTATGACCCTCTGTGGTGGTGAGTGGGTTTTCCATCGGTGCAAAAGGGTATTGCTGGTCATGTAGTCTCTCGACACTCCATATCTGCAACCTCAGGGCCTTGAAACATGATCTCCTTAGTTATCCACAAATGGGGATAACAGTACGGACATGTCCATACAGTCACACGTGTGACCAAAACAAAATAGTCGCATGTGTGGAGGGTTTCTGCAGGCCGCACGTGTAAATTTTTGGGTAGGTAACAGGTCTATACATGCGGACGTCAACAACTGTACGACTGGCGTCAATAGGCCGTACAGGTGACCTATAGCAGGTTTGCAAATGGGGAGTTTGTCTTGGGATTTTGTTAGGTTGGTTTGTTAATTTTTCTGATATTGGGAGGACTAGGTTTGTCTTCAGTTTTGGTGATGTGAGAGCTGGGAGGGCTGATTTTGCCGTCAGAAATTTCTGAATTTGACAATTTACAGAACAATTTTTTTTGTGTCTCAAGTGCATGGATGATTTATCTCTGATCTTGTTGTTTCCGTTGCTGTAATTTTTTGTCATAATTTTAGTGTAAAATTGTTTAGTGATAATAACTAGGGTTTACTGTTTTGATCACTTGGAAGTAATTTTCGGATCTAAAATTAGTTGCATAAAAAATTGAGAGTAGGTGATTAAGTGGTCCTGTTATCGCTCAGTTTGTAGTTTAGGTCAAAGGCTAAAGGATAGAGATCAAACTGGCGTAACAGGAACCTTC
>SNQJ01S0256726.1:0-12489 GCA_010110895.2 Picea sitchensis | reverse complement strand
CTCAAACCAATACAGATATTCCTCCCCAAGAGATGCGCCACTCTTCTCCCTCTCTCCAACTGGTAATTGCAGCTTGCCTCATAAGAGAATGAGCAAGTGTGTTGTATGTTTGAAGTGAGGCGCTAGCCTCCTATATATACAAGACTGGCATGTGTGAGAGGGTGTCACTGGCAGGGCCGACCTCTCACTCTAGGTGGGTAAACCCACCTTTAATTAATTCTGGGTCTTCAATAGTAACTATTGGGGCCGACTTCTTGTTTTTCCCTTTATAATTGTCCAATGACCAATCCACAAAAGGGGATTTGGTCCTTATACAATTACCGACATGATTAATCCACAATGGGGATTAATCCAATAATAATAATAATAATAATGACATGATTAATACGCAATGGGGATTTAATCTAATGAATAAAATAATAATAAGAATGCTCTTCGCAGTTACATTATTTCAACATGCACCCCTCTTGAACCATCCATAAGGAAACCTAGAAATGGATGGCTAGGATCACTCCAAGCCATCTCTAATCCATGGTTGAGATCTGGACAAAAGTATCTAACCTCAAAACCCACTTTGGGTTAAGTTTCCTAAGTTCACTTTATGTCCCCTCATTCACCCACAATCACTTTTGCCTTAAGTGACTAAATTTCACTTTTGACTTAATTCTCCTAAGTCAAGGTGAAATCAGATATAAAGTACAAGGCACATAGTCCCAAATATTTCCCTCTTGTGGTTAGAGACACAAAAACACAAGGGGACCACTTCCCTTGGTACACCAGAACTCAACACTCCCTCTTATCGAAGAAAGTGTTTCTCACCAAGCCTATCTTGTCTTTGAAGTAGACATGCTTGCCCCTTGGCAAGGCCTTGGTGAGAATATATGCAACTTGCTCATTAATCAGAATGTACTGAAGTTGTACTGCCCCTTGATGAACCCAATATCTGATGAAGTAGTATCTGATCTCTATATGCTTCGACCTGTCATGAAATACTGGATTCCTAGAGAGTTTGATACAACTCTGATTATCGCAGTGAATGACAGTCGAAGGAAACTCCTGGCCAAATAGTCCTACTAGCAACTTACAAATCCAAATGGCCTCACAACTGGATTGACTGGTTTCCATACACTCTCCCCCGACTGAACTCAAAGCAACTGAATTTTGTTTCTGACTGTAACATGAAACAAGTCCCGACCCCAACTGAAAAAAACACCTTGAAGTGCTCTTCCTTTCAATAGCACATCCTGCCCAGTTCGAGTCTATGTAGCCAACCAAACTCACTCCATCCCCTCTGACATATTCCAGGCCATAATCCACTGACCCTGCAATGTACCTCAAAACATGTTTTTCCCCAATCCAGTGAACACTCCTCGACTCTACCATGTATTGGCTGAGAGTGTTCATGGCAAAACAAATATTTGGTCGAGTGTTGACCATATACATCAATGATCTGATCAATTGTCTATATCCTGTAGCATCCACCAAATGGGAATTTGAATCACTAATCTTCTTCCAGTTGGTGACCATGGGTGTCGACATAGGCCTGCAGTCCTCCATCTGAAATCTGCTTAAGATGTCTGCAACATACTTCCCCTGTCCCAGGAAGATGTGACCCTGCTCCTGCCATACCTCCATGCCCAAGAAATAGTTCATCAACCTGATGTCACTCATCTCAAACTCTTATGCAAGACCTCGCTTGCACTCAACTATGAGATTCTCTGCTCCTGTGATGAACAAGTTATCCACATACAAAATGAAAATAAGTGTGTCCTCACCTCTAATGATGTAATAGAGGTTAGGATCAACATCTATTTTCTCAAATCCCATCTGAAGCAAATATGAGTCAATACGTGAATACCAAGCTCTGGGAGCTTGCTTCAGACCATACATTGCCTTTCTTAGAAGGCACACATGAGGCTCTCTCTCAATGTACACCTCCTCCTCAATAAAACCATTGAGAAATGTGGTCTTTACATCCATTTGATGTATCCTCCAACCCATCTTTGTCGCTATGGAAATAATACTCCAAATAGAAGTGTATCTCGCAACTAGTGTGAATGTCTCATCAAAATTAACTCCCTCTACTTGAGAGAATACACATGCCACAAAACGGGCCTTTTGTTTCTCTATGATGCCATATGCAGCAGACTTGGTATTGTACAACCATCTAGAAGTCACAATTGGCTTCCCCTATGGCCTCGACACCACCTCCCAAACATCATTGCGCATAATGGAGTTGTACTCCTCCAGCATGGCCTCTCACCAAACCTACTGGTCAACTTCCTGCACAAACATCTGCGAGTATCGTTGCCATCGAAGTAGGACCCAAGCCTCTCTGGTGCTCTGCTCTCTCTAAACTATCCCTTAGGATCTCCTACATTCTTCTTGGCTTCCTTCAAGGTTTGTTGAAACCATCGTGGTTTCCTCTTCCCTGAAGTAACCAATAGAGAAGTAAGATCTTCACATCCAAGAGTCTCTGTCTTAGATATGATCCCAACACACTGAGATCTTGAAGATTCTGCACCCTCTTCCTGGAACCCCTGCGACTGTGAACCTGAATTTGTGTAAGGTGACCCTATCACCCCTAAAACTAGTGCACTAGACACCTGAGGTTTTTCTCCCTATGAAACATCAATCTGTGTCTCTACATCCTCCTCAATACTGACTCTCAACTTGAGAGACCTCCGAAAATCTCTACCCTCCTCAAATCCAACATCTCTTCTCACCACCACTCTCCATCATGATGGAATGTAAATCCAATAGGCTTTGAGACCTCTGAGTACCCAACTAGAATCCCATGTTGGGTTGTGGGGTCTAGCTTTGTCCTCCTCTATGAAGGGACATGAGATTAAGTTAAGCAACCAAAAATCTCGATGTGCTCAACATTGGTCCTCCTACCAGTGAAGGCCTCCTTAGGAGTCTTCTTCCCCAAAATCCTATGGGGACTCATGTTCTACAGATAAACTGCAGCAACACTCACCTCATCCCATAAGAATAGAGGCAAATTATGATCATGCAACATAGATATCACTGCACTTGTAATGGCCATGTTCTTCCTCTCAACAACCTCATTCTACTAGGAGTTGTAAGGCACGATCATCTTTCTTTTGATCCCTGCACGTGTACAAAAGTATACAAACTCCCTAGAGGCATACTCACCTCCATTGTCTGACCACAAGACCTTGATCCTCTTTCTTGTATGGTTCTCCACAAGAGATTTAAACTCTTGGAACCTCTTGAAGACCTCACTCTTGGCCTTCGAGAAAGAGATCCAGGTCTTCCTAGAGTGGTCATCTATGAATGTGAGATAGTACTCACAACCAATCAAGGACGTCCGAGACATGGGCCCACACACATCTGTGTGTACTAAATCCAATACCCCAGCTGACTTGTTGTCACTACTGGGAAAATAAGCCTTGGTAAACTTACCAAGCACACACCCTCTTCACACATCCTAATGCTCTGAGCTAAATTCTGGTACTCCTGTCACAACCTCACTCATCCCTCCAAGAGCCCCATGATGAAGGTGAGCCATTCTTCGATGCCACAATTCACACAACTGATTGTTGTTGTCACTACTCGTTGCCAAAGCACGAAGTGGCTGAAAAAGAAATATGTATAGTTTCCCTTCCCTCACTCCAATCACATTCCCTAAGGTGGAACAAAACCCATTAGGGTGTATGAGGACTTGTGTCTCTCTGAATAACACCTCAAGACCCCTATCCTAGAGGGTGAAAACTAATAACAGATTCTTCTTCAGCCCAGGGACGTACAACACACCCCTGAATGAAATAGGTGGCAAACCATCTCTCTGAAAGGTAAATGTGCCACGCCCAACAACTCTGACTATGGTGTCATCACCAAGTGCAATCTTCATCTTGACCTCTAGATCTCTAATGTCAGTAAAATGATCTCTAACACCAGTCATGTGGCTTGAAGCCCCATTGTCTATGTACCAGATGTTGGGTGTCGTCTCAACTGAAGTGAAAAAAATAAGGAAGGCACACTCCCTCTCAAACTGTGCATGAAATGTTTCCTCATCTGTTGTAATTGTTGTACCACCCAAACTCTTCTTCATGTTGGGACATTGTCCAACATAGTGCCCCATCTTTTACAAGCAAATCACTTCACTTTTCTCATAACCCTCTTCTTCCCACTGCCACTCTCCCTATGGCTTGGCCCCCATCTTGGGACCTTATTGAGCACCCTTTTCGACCTTATTATTTTCCTTTGTCCAAAGAGAAAGATTCTCATCACCCTTAGATATTCATTTTTGTCTCGAAGACCCAAAGCTACATCTCAACTCATCTTGTACGAAGGAATCCCAAAGTCTCTCCCAAGTAGGCATGACCTCCCAGGCTACAATTCCTCATACAAATGAACCCCAAGGTTTGGAAAATATGTTTAAAATTTTCCTCACCATAAATTATAGATCCATAACCTCTCCAACTGTTTCTAACTCATCTCGAATCTGAGTGAATATGCCAAGGTATGAAGTGACCAACTCTGTCTTGAGCATCTGAATGCTCCTGAGTTTATCCTGCAGAACCATCTTCTGGTTCTAATTTGGACTCTGGTAAAGCTTGCACAATGAGGCCCATATCTAAAAGGCATAGTCTTTCCTAGTCAAGTGGGGTATGGTGTGGTCCATCACTTAATCAAAAATAGTCATCTTCACCTTGGTGTTCTTCTTCTGAAACCTACATCCAACAATGGTGATGGAGCAAGTGCAGGAGGAATCACCACGAGAGCTTGAACTACATCCCATAGTTCAATATCCTCCAATACAAATATGATCCTGGTCTTCCAATGATCCAAGTGGATATCGGTAGCCACCCACCTTTTCCAACTGGCTCAAAACAATTTTCTGACAATTTTGGTAATTTACTATTTTTAGCAGTTTTTAACTTCTGGGGCCATTTTGAGGGCCTAAATGAAGGTTTTTCGGGATTTAGCTTCTCAATGTTATCCAAAGTCTCTTATTGATCCCCCAGAATTAATATCCTCGATGATACCTTTCCAATGAGCTATCGTGCACCCCAAACGGAGATCGTATGCCAAAGTTACGCCCTTGGGAAGTTGATACACCAAACTACCCAAAACGGGGTCCGCAAAACTGTTGGCTTTTCATATTCTGGGGTTAGGGTTTTGGATTTTCTTTATGATAAAAAAGACTTTGGAGCCTCATTGTAAAATGATCTTCTTGTGAATGTGAGTAGCGGACATATCTCTTCTCAGAGATAAGATGCCACCATTCTAGCGAGTCTTTCACTCTGTATTTTTACAGTGTTTGTACATTTTCGTTCATTAATAGAAAATTGTGTATTACTGTATCTTTGTGTTTATGGTTGGATCTTTGATACATTTCTGTTATATTATTGGATATCCAAGATATCTTTGTACATTTCTTTATTATATCTTCTCTCTTATTTCATGCCAAAAATAATATAGATCAGTGGTATCAGAGCAGGTTGCTCTTGATCGTTTTTCACTGCATGTCCTCGACGAGGTCCGAGTATAGAAAGTTGGGTCTCTAGCTTGTTTCTCTTGAAGAAAATCATTCTCGCACGTCCAAGAAACCCTCCATGGTGGAAGAAAATAAAAATGACAGAGCATATAATTCTATTAATTTGTTGCTTGAGCAAGCTTTCACGCGACAGAGGGACAAAATGATGGAGAATTTTTTCCACATCCTTCAACGCATGTTGATAACAAAAAGAGCGTCTTCATCAAGCGACCACTTTGGAAGTACCTCACCTTTCAAGGTACAAGTTAATTTTGATATTCCCATTTTTGAACGACAGATAGATGAATATGCCTTAGAAAAATGGTTAAATCTGCTAGAAATTTATTTCTCTGTTCATAATTTCCCCGACAGGGAAAACATCACCTTCACACTCCTTAAGGCTCTCCCCCATGTCAAACATTTGTGGGAAAATTACTGGGAGAAAAGTTCCACAGAGGAGTCTGGAATATATGGGGTCGATCCCACTTGGAATTTTTTGTGGATGCGGTAAAGGAACAATATTAACCTGTTGGAAACTATGAGGACCAATACATGAGATGGACCACACTGCGACAAGAAAGGGGCCAAGCAGTTCTGAAGTTCACCAATACCTTCCATACCTTTCACACCAAGTTGGGTATCAAAGAATCTAAATGGAATTTGGTTATGAAATACTGTGGGGCTCTACACAGACACATCCAAACTGAAATGGATTTTCTGGACATCTCATCACTCGATTCTTCTTATCGATATGTTGTTAAAATCAAGAAGAAGTTTAAGCACCAGAACAAATGAGAGTTCAGGTCTACAAATCTGCAACAACCAAAGTATGATAAAGACAACCTTAACAAACAGTATCCCAAAAACCAGTCCAAGCCAAAGGAAAAGAAGGGTCACGGAAAGACGAACAAGGACATTAGAAAATGGTGTGATTTCCACAAAATCCGGCACAACATCGATGAATATAGCTCAAAACAGTCATTGGTGGATGAGATAAAAGAAAAGGAGCCGAACCCTGATTCAAAATTTGATTTTGAAAATATTGATAGAAGACAGATCATCGATGCAGACCCCACTGCTATTGTCGCGACCGCAACAATTCAACCAAAAGAACCAACAGATTCTGAAGAAGGGAAGTGATTTTTTCATTCAGAGATGTGGGTGAAGGGGACCCCGCTGCATTTTATTGTTGATAGTAGAATCCAGAAGAACCTCATTTCAGCAGAGGTCGTTAAATAGTTGGGATTATCGACAACACCACACCCACAACCATACAACGTCGGGTGGCTTAGCTAGGGACGAGATCTTCATGGAATCTAGCAGTTTCGATTGTCATACAACATCCAACCCTTCAAAGACGAGGTATTATGTGATTCCCCCCCTGGATGTCTGTGATGTTCTCTTGGGCCAACCATATATGTGAAAGCGCCATGATATTTATGAGTCTCGACCTCGTAGTGCCATTATTACTCTGGGGTTCATCTCTACAGGATACCAGAGGTAATTCCGACTATTGTCCCACCTAAATAGTGTCGCAATGTAGTATCTCATACTACAAAATTCAGCTTCTTCACAGTCTGTTCAAAGCGTGAACGGAAGAACACCACTACAGCCTCAGTCCAAACACCTTCTATTTAATAGAAGCAGGTCGACAAGATTGAAACAAAGTGTAAAGATTCCTTCTGCACACAACCACCTCATGTAGTTAGACTGGTTAAAAATGTCCAACCCTTCCAGCCACAGGTTCGTAACAACCTTCAAAAAGATAAGCAACGCAACTTCTCCAACAAGGCAAACAACTCATCAAGATGCAGATTCAACAAACGATTTTCCCTCTCCCTTAGGAACTCAACAAAATGGATACCATTTATTCCTAAGGAGGGAGGATTGATCCAAGTGGATATCAGTGGCCACTCACCTTTTCCAACTGAATCAAAACGATTTTCTGGCAATTTTGGTAATTTACTATTTTTAGCAGTTTTTAACTTCTGGGGCCATTTTGAGGGCCTAAATGAAGGTTTTTCAAGATCGAGCTTCTCAATGATTTATGAAGGCTTTGATTGAGCCCCGAAACGAATATCCTCGATGATATCTTTCCAACAATCTATCGTGCGCCCCAAACGAAGATCATATGCCAAAGTTACGCCCCCGAGAAGTTGATACACCAAACTAACCAAAACGGGGTCCACAAAACTGTTGGCTTTTCATCTTCTGGGGTTAGGGTTTTGGATTTTCTTTATGATAAAAAGGCATTTGGAGCCTCATTTTAAAATGATCTTCTTGCGAATGCGAGTAGTGGACACATCTCTTCTCAGAAATAAGTTGTCACCATTATAGCGAGTCGTTCACGTTGTATTTTTACAGTCTTTGTACATTTTCGCTCATTAATAGAAAATTGTGTATTACTGTATCTCTGTGTTTATGGTTTCATCTCTAATACATTTCTGTTATACTATTGGATATCTAAGATATCTCTTTATATTGCTTTATTATATCTTCGTTCTCATTTCATGTCGAAAATAATATGGATCATCTAAGGGGACCAATTGCTAGCTCTATCTAGCCTATCCTCTACCCTCATCTAAGACACTGACATAGGTGTCTACTGAACTCACATTGATGTTACAACTGCAAAAGAGTATTTCCTCACTCTTGTCAACACAGGTGTGAAAAGAGGCAGTCCAACTACAACCTCACTCCTGAAAATACATGTGTGAAAAGAAGTTGTCCAAATTAGGCTCACTCCTGTCAACATAGGTGTGAAAAGAAGTTGTCCACTAGGTCCAAAAAATTTCTACAAATTGTCCAACAAATCAGCCAAAAAAATGTCAACAAGTTGTCCCAAAAATCTGCCAACAAACTGTCAAGAAGATGCCCACTAAATGCTCTAGAAATCAGCAAGTCTTTGCCACCAAGGCTCTGATACCATGAAGAAAACTAAGGTACTATGAGGCTGAAAAATCAGGTATATCTTTGACCTGAAGTTTGTCTCTAAGTTCAATCTCCAAACTTTCCTCTTCTACTGTTTTAGGACAACAAACAGTTATGTACTTTTCTACTCATAAATTTTATCGGTTAAGTGTTCTTTGAGGTGCCCTTGCAAGTGTTTTCGAACCGATGGTTAGAACATGCAATACAACTCAAAACAAGTAACACTCCTCTAGATATTTACAACATTGATAAGCTGATCTACACTCTAAGAGTGCATAAAAATAGGACACAAGTATTTTTGGTCAACACGACCCTAGATAAAACATCCCCGGGGAAAACCAGTTTGGAATGAATGAATATATAATGGTGATATCAAGTAGTGAATACAACAAGGAATACAATATAATAGAACCTGATATGATAACAATATCCTCTCAATATTGTAGCACAAGTTCCAATAATAATGTGCCTAGGAAAGTGTGCCCTTTCTCCTTGTTTCTCTATCCACTGAAATGAAGCGCCCAACCTTGTTCTTGGACCAATGAAGAATCATGTGCACACAATCAACTTGTTGTGTGCCTCCTCCACCATGAATCAATCAGAACTGAGGTAAGACAAGTCCTCCTACTGGAAGATGGGTGTGCACTCTCCTCCTAGCAGTAACCAACACCAAGAAATAATGAGGGTATAAGCCTCCATTGCTCCTCCATGGATGGAGGCACCCAAGATTCCCTCAAATAGTGCTTACATTCTCATTTTAGTTGCTCCTCTCAAACTCTCCAATTGAACAAATGAGTGAATGAGCCTCCTTAGGCCCTATGCGTCCCTCTTGAACCATCCATAAGGAAACCTAGGAATGGATGGTTAGGATCACTCCAATCCATCTCTAATCCATGGTTGAGATCTCACCAAAAGTATCTCAACTCAAAACCCACTTTGGGTTAAATTTCCTAAGTTCACTTTATGTCCCCTCATTCACCCACTTAGTGAATGATTAGTCACTTTTGCCTTAAGTGACTAATTTTCACTTTTGACTTAATTCTCCTAATTCAAGGTGAAATTAGACATAAAGTACAAGGCACATAGTCCCAAATATTTCCCTCTTGTGGTTAAAGACCCAAAACCACTAGGGGGCCACTTCCCTTGGTACACTAGAACTCAACAATGTACACATATATTAGTCTAGGAAAAACAATGGTCATTACATATACGCCTTCAAAACACTTTGTTCCTGATATCTAGACAAAAAGATGAGGGAAGTCTTGATGCATATCATTTGTGTTTTGCCCAATTGGTAGAGTTTGAACTATACTAGTCCCATTGGATCTTGACTTGCTCTTGCAGTCGACTCCAACATTGACAAACTTGTTGGTTTAGCATAACATACGGTTTTTCCATGAAGGTTCCCTCTTTGAAAACCTAGAAATTATCATAATTCAAAACATGTGATTTATCAAGCATGTACTTAAGCACTGAAACATGAAATACATCATGAATATTTTTCAAATGGGTTGGCAGCTCAATATGATAAAACAACAGGTCCCATTTTTTTTTTTTTATTTAAATGGTTTTATGAAACTGGGAAATAGTTCATTTTCCAAATGTAAAGGAACCTTTGATGGTTTAGATAAAACCTTCATAATCTTATATCAACATTCCTTGCATCAATGGAACTCCTTTTGGTTATCTTTGGCTTCCTTAAGTCCACTCTTCATTTGTGTCATTGAAGAAAAATATATCTTTATATATACAATAAAAGTAAGAGGTGAAAGGTGATTACAATATACAATATTTAGGAATACTCATACTTGTGCAGACAAGTGGTCACAATGAACAATGGTGACTATTGATTTATCAATAGGTTATTAGGTAAGTATATGACAACTTTCCAACTCTCTGGATGCTTATTTCTAAGAATGGGAAGTAATATGAAAATGATGGCCCAAAGATCATCATACCTAGCATGGATTTGATGAACATGGGACTGGAGGGGCTCCAAGAATGTTAATGACATACCTCCAACTAATGAAACTATAATTTTGACAACAATAGAACTTATAACAACATATTATAAATGAAACTATATATTTATGAAATAATTTCCATACACTCCTTTTATAACATGAAGAAGTAAGAGAGAAACAATTGATATGAAAAAATGACTCGTTTTTATCAATAGATCATATAGCCTAAATTCATACAAGAGAAGATAAACTCCAATGAGAAAGTAAACATAGAAGTGTTATTTAAGCTTACATATAACAAGCCCATAAGGTGTAAACCTATAATAAAATAAACATGCCAACTATAGTGAAGTATTGGGCCAACTATAACAAGTATTACTACTAGAAAAATAAATATTGGGTCATCAAAATTTATAAATGATATATGATATGTGAAAGCTACGAACAATATGATTTGGTGAATGAAAGGATATCCTTTGAAACCCCTTCCCTTATTATTATATTGTGTATTAATGAAACACTCTACAAACTAATTGATAAAGGTAGGTCAGAACAATTCATGCACATTATTAGTTGAAGGAAGCCTCCAATTGAAACTAAGATTATGACATCTACATTACCAAAGGAGTAAAATTCAAGACACCAAGCATGAAAAAATTAGTCATTATTCTACATATTTGTTCATACAAGGCGTCCCCATATCCCTATTTACCTTTATGTACTCAACCTAAAAGCTTCAAGCATGTTTTCCATACTTTTCTAGGCATACTATGTTAATCCAAGGTACCAATGTCTAGAAAGAGTAGTGATCATGTGATATCAACACTATATTCTAAACAATATCTAGAAAGATTAGTGATCATGTGACCTTAGCACTATATTCTAACTTATATTTCCTTTCTATCCATGCTTGCCTTGCCTTTCATTGCAAAGTTTCTCAATTTCAATCATTGTATGCAATGATTTATTACACATAATAGCATTCAAACAACCAGTAAGATGTCAATTAACATGCCATGCACGTGTTGTCACTTTAGGTTTATCTTCTCTCTCATGCACAACTAGGGGTATTGGTTGATTTGAGTCTTCGATCTTCTATATTTAAAAGGGTGTGAGGAATTTCTAAGGGCTAGATAATATTTTTTGAGCAGACTACATGTAGATTTTCTGAGGTACTATCAGGCTGTTAAATCTGGTCTGTCTTTGACCATATTTTATCTCTAAGTTTGACTTTCCAAAATTGTCTTCTTGCTATCTTTTAGGACAAAAAACTGTTCGGTTACTTTCTACTGATAATTTTGTGGTTAAGTGTCAATTTGAGGTGCCCTTGCAAGTGTTTTATTATCTAAATATTAGCAAATGCAATATACTTCAAAACAAATAACACTACCTATAGATCTTTTAAACTTTAAATGTTGATCTACACTTCTAAGCATGCATGAAATTGAATAATATGTTTTTGGTCAACATGACCCTGGAAAAACCCCCCCATGGGGAAAACCAGTTTGGAGTAGATGTATAAAGAAGGCCTCAAAGAAAAATGTATAACATGGAAAACATATACAAGTGAACTTGTTACAATAGCAACCCTTCTCGGATTCCTTGGAATTCCTTGAAGACTTCCCTGCTAGTTGTTAGAATATGATGTATGTGCTCGTTTAACCACAGACAATATCACTATTGTCACCCAAACATAGGCCGAAGACACCCCTGAGCACCTTAACCTTGACAGAGAATCATTCTGGAAGAAAACCCTAGGCTAGATAGCCAAACAAGATAACACACCTCTCTCCAAGGACAACACACCAAACAAGAGTAACACGAGTTGATCAGAGAGTCCAAACCATAACCAAGAGAGAGTCCAGGCCAAAACCGAAATTTGTTAGCTGCAACAGCTGCAATGAAAACTCTCCTCCAAACTTTCGCACAAATTGGACAACTGTAGTGTGCACAAGTGTTGCTTCTGCAGTTCTGATAATGCCTGCCAGAATGAAGACTTGCCTCCTGTATTTATACTAAAACTGGCAAATTGCCTAGGCTGACTTCTCATTCTGGGTGCCTATTTACTTAGTATATAATATTTCCTTT
>SNQJ01S0256724.1:0-12492 GCA_010110895.2 Picea sitchensis | reverse complement strand
TAGTGAATGTGGAGAATCGTAAACTCTATGAGCCTTCCATGTTGGATCAAGAGAAGGAGCAGGTCCTACCTCCCATAGAGGACTTAGCACCAGATGCTCAGGCAAAGTTGGTAGAGGACACAGTTTTGTAGAAGAGGTCTAAAACTACAAAATATGGGCAATAAGACCTTTGACAGATTGAGATGAAAGGAAAACTTCCAAGCAAAGAAAGTGGTACTCTAGATAGAAGGTAGCATAAAAATTTCCTCACCTCATTTAGTAAAGCTTTTGGGAACCAAAATCCTCTCTAAATGGGGAGGTATGATTTAGATTGGATTATTATATTATTTTTCATCAATCTCGATGCTTTCAAAGTGGAAAAAAATTGGAGGAATCAACTTGCAGGGTCATTTTAATGGCAGGTCCTAGTTTGGAAAATTAGGGTTTGAAACCTTTCAAAGCCATTTTGAGGCATCAAACGACATTTTTGGGGGTCAAAACTTTCATATCAATGGCTAGAATCTCATGATGTTATTCTACACATTGAGAATTTTTCGATGGTGCAAAAATCACATCAATAGGAGATCATATGCAAAAGTTATTCCTTTTGCAAGTTGACCAACTGTGTTGACCACCATGGTATGAGAGGATGCCACGTCAACCCCTGTTACTCATGCATATGGGGCTAGCCATGTGAGGACTTTCAAAAAGATTCTAGAAGGTCCAAAACTTTATTACAAATGAGGGTTGAGAAAGTCAAAACCCTAACCCTAGACAATTATTGAGCTATGTTAAATACTAGGTCCCTAGGAGTAGAAAGGGTTCCATTCTATGTTATTGTGTTTTGTTCCATAACAAAGTAGAACAACTAGGAGTAGGAAAATTAGAGATCATAATAGAGGTTTAATTTCCGTAGCAGTCTCACAAGCCACAGGTCCCAGGTGACTCCATAGAGAGTGTCCTCTCCTTTGTACCTGCATTTTTTTCCATACGAGAGAAAAGAGAGCAGAGCAACCCCACCTTCTAGCTGGGTTTTCTTCTGTAAGGGTTTCGCAGAGAAAAACTGTGTTATTTTGTGGATAGTGTGCGATTTTACTTTACTGTTCTCTATTTTTCGCATTTCATATATTTCATGCATAAGCAGAAAATCGGTAACTAAAGATTTTGGAATCTAAAGGAATTTAACCTTCATAGTGTAGATTTCAGTTTTACTTATCAGATCTGTTGTGACGAATTGTTCCAGTGGAATATCCATGACAATTTACAGATCAATTATAATAAAAGGCAAGTCACTTATGTTTTATCAACTTTCCACAGTCACTAAACTTAATAATATATATTTGACCTCATAATATTTGTTTTGATTTCATGAATACACCAGTAAATTCAAAAATTGATGCCATCAAGAAATTCATTCTTTACAATGTAGAGGCAATGCAAACATGGGTCGCACTGTATGAAGATAATAAAAGGAAATGGGCAATGACATGAAATAAATTATACAATTGAATACTAGAAGCGCACCTTATCCTGATCATTTATAATAAAATATGCCAATGATCTATCCCAACAATTGGGTGGCTCACCAAATCAAAGAGAAATATGGTGTGTTCGATCATTACTCACATGGTAAAGAGGATTCACTAAACATTGTGAATAGGTGCAACAACTCTAAAATAATATCTTTGTGTACAAAATTCACTTTATAATCCACATTTGAATTATAGTATGTATTATGTTTTTATTAATGCTTGAATTATTATAGACCTCTGACAATGTCCTTTGTTCACTTCTTTATAGGTGCATTTGTTCCCATCTATGTTGACATATGGACACCATTTTTGCACCAAGGATGTTAATGATGGATGCATCACACTAGGCTATATAGTGGAGGTTGACTTGGACCAATCTACTACTGCTAGCCAATGTTATCAGAACCTAATAGAGGGGAAGTTAGGCTATGTTTGAAAGATACAATAAATCATGCAAGTGGATTTCTCATCTTTCCAATGTATTATTCTTAGGTGCAAGTGGTGGGATACCTTTGACCTAAGTAATGTAAAGGAAAATCATGACAGTGGGCTAATACGTATCAACTCTAAAAAGACGTGGGATGAAACTAAGGAGTCTTATGTTTTACCAAAACAATACAACAAAGTGTTTTTTACATGTATGTGTTGGATAGAGATTGGTGGTTTATACTAAAACACAATCAAAGATCAAAACATCTCTTTGAGAACGCCAATGTTAAAATGCCAGGCGAGGAACATAATTAGAGTGATGGCAATGAAAAGTGACATCTACATGTTTTATTTCAATATTTATATTATGGATGTATCATTTTATTAGGGTTATCTATAATTGGTCAATTATGTTTTTTTCTTCATTTTATGATGATGGATACGGAAAATAGCAACCATTTACAACTTTAAGGTTTGCATGTTATTCCACTAAGGCATTGCATAAAAGGTGTTTTTGATATATACTTATTGTCATACATAAAACTAATTTAAGGATGTGCAACAAAGAGTAAACTTTATTTGGCAGATTTAATCATGGATTGATTGTCTTGGAAACCATGACTAAAATCATACATCCTGACAATAAGAGAAGAGAGGGCAAGGCTAGTTCTGGTGCCTTCAACAATGCCATGTCCTAACAACCCAAGAGTTTCAAAACCTAATATTCTCCATAGTTAGCTTTGCTCTGAGAGAAAAGTGCCACTACTAAGATCTAGAATCTTTATCTGACCACATGATTGAAATATATGTTGTGTCATTCATTTGATTTGCTAACTATCATCTTATGGAATGATCTGCATTTTTTGCCAAGAGAGCTCATCGTTCTCTAGAACAACTGGTCCTTTTGCTTTGATGGTGATTTGTTGTCTTCCTTCCATACAAATCTGCCATGCCGATAATAGCCATTGTCAATCAAGTTAGATTTTTGAATTGTTCATGGGTCACTACCATGGACTCAAACYTTTCATGGATCACTATCATGGAGTTATCAGGGCCTTAAGATTCAAGGATCTTTGATACCATGTTAAGAAACAAAACAAGCACACACACTACAAAAATTGGCRAAAAAGGCTTTGGCCATCTCAACAATATATTCATCCATTGATATCAATATATAGTACATRGATGTAATCACCTCATGAACTRAAAAGTGCCAACACATTGATAAATCATCAATAGGTAAGGATGACACATCAAGGTTAATAATGAAAACTCATAAAAGAGGTGATCTAGGACTTTGTGATTCTCTAGGGATTCACAAGCTAACAAAAAGAAGGAATGATGAGATGCCATCTCTGAGGAGTTTAACTCCATCCTTTAAAATGATGCTTGAGAGATTGTACCGAGCCCCGGGGGGTGGATCAATGATTGATTCCAAACATTTTGTACAAGATCAAATACATCATTGGTGGGAGTATAGAAAAATATAAGACACGGTTTGTTGTGATAGGGTTCTCATAGAAAGAGAGAGTCGATTATGAGAGACATTTACTCTAATTGCCATGGATACTTCTATCCAAACCATTTTTGCGTTAGCATCATGCTATGGGTGGAGTTTATACTAGGTGGATGTAAATTCAACTTTCTTGAATGGTGATATTTTAAGAAGTTTACATAAATCAACATAGAGGTTTTGAGGTGCATGGGTGTGATACCCATGTTTGCAAGTTGAAGAAAATCCTTTATGGGTTGAAGCAAGGACCACAAGCTTGGTACTCTAGGACWAATRAGTACCTACTAAACTTGGGGTTTACAAAGACTAATGTTGATCAGAATATTTATTATTTGTATAATAATGTTGATTTGATTGTCTTGGTTTTGTATGTAGATGACCCAATCATTACAACTAGTTCAAGGAAGCTTATTATGTCATACAAGAAAAAGTTTGAAAGTAAATTTGATATGAAGATTATTGGTATATTGCATTACAGTTTAGGGTTGGAGGTTTGGCAAGGTCCATGAGAGGTCATCCTTGGGTAAGGGAAGTACATTTGAGAGACTCTGGATGCTTGATTGCAAACCCTTAGCCACACCCATTGTGACAAATTTGAAACTTGCTTATGATGAGGATATTGATTTGGGTGACCCTACCTTGCATAGACAGTTGATTCAGTCAATGATTTGTGAATCCCAGGACAAATATTCACTATGTCGTGAATACCTTGAGTTAGTTTATGGTTTCTCTACACCATAATCATTGGATGGTTGGGAAGCACATGCTCAAATACTTGAAGGGCATAGTCCATTATGGCATCAGGTATACATAAGATGAAGGACTACTATATGGATTTTGTGATCTACACCGGACAAGAGACAATGGAACACATACTTTTAGGTTTTGTTTTAACTTGGGGTTAGGTATTATATCTTGGTTTAGCAAGAAGGAAACAATTGCACTTAGTTCAATAGCGACATAATATATAGCAACACATTCAACTATTTGTGAGGCAATTTGGCTTCTCAAGCTATTGGTAGAGCTAGTAGATATGGAGTTGGAGCCACCAATTGTGTATTGTGATAATAAGAGTTGTATCAAATTATATGAGAATATTGTGTTCCATGACTACTCTAAGCTTATTAAATTTGTTATCATTTCTAGAGAGATAATGTAGAAGGGTCCTTTAGCCCTTTATTATATTTCTATAGATCTGTAGGTTGCTGACATTTTGACAAAACCCCTAGCCAAGGGGATGTTTGAGATGCTTGGGGAGAAGCTTGTTGTTGTTGAAAACACTTTCCTCACAAAGAGGGAGTATTATCTTTTAAGTTGCTCTGAAAGTGCTTGCACCATGCTAGGATGTGCTTCATGTGATGAGAGGTGTATGTAAAACCCTAAACCCTTCTTGTATCTTAAAATGTTGTAGTTGATTGACAGTTGGAGAGATTATTATAGGTGGATGCATGTCCTCAAGATATTTGCTAAAGGAGGCACACTTCTTATGGAGGTAGTTACCTTATATGGCATTGACATTTTCTACATGGTGCATGCATTGAGGAGGATGGGGCCTTGGCATAGAATGTGGAGCTACCTTGTGAAGGAGTGCTAGGAATTAAGAGGAAGGGAAAATAGCCCTAAGAGCATCGGGACCATGTGACACACTCTAGGAGGTCGATCACCTAGTTTGAAGGAGTCTTGTTTGGTAGGTGTACTACTTGGAGTTTGTTGTGGACTTGGGACACATGTGGAGGAATGTTGGAGCTTGGAGCCTTGCTTGGAGAGCGTGCAACATTGTGATGATTAGTGCTTAACATGTGGAGCCATGGCTTGGAGTGGAGGTGATGTCCAACCACATGATGTGTGTACATCTTGAGTAGAGTGCTCCTCATGTTGACCAACTTTAGTGGCTTAAATTAGGTTGCTTGTGGACTTAGTCCAGTTTTTATTGTTGGCTTCCCTCACTTATCCTATAAAGGGAGGAGAGTGTTTTTGTATTTACAACGTAGTCACTAAATCATTTATATCTTCTTAATGCACTTGTCTTGTATTCCTTGTGCTTGTTTGATGCAAAAGTTGAAAGACATAGATGAAGACTTGGTTTGCTAGGGTTTGTGTGACATAAACCCTAGAGAAGACTTGAAGTGCTTGATGCTAGTGGAGCTAATGTGATGCAAGCTTGTGAATCTCTAGAAATTTTTGTGTGATGCTAGGGGTAGATCCAAAGGTTGACTTGTTGGTGTAATTCTAGCTTGTTGTGGAGTCTCTGGTGTGGCTAGAGGAGCTTGGTGAGTTTCCTTACTAGGCTGTGGTATTTCTGGTTAGGATGTGTTGTTGATGGTGGATGCCCTAGATAGGTTTTGGAAGTAATTGAATTGGAGCATCCTTGCTTGGATGAGTTGAAAGGACATGTAACAGCTTGGGATGCATTGAGGTATTGTATTGTATCTTCATTTATGCTATAATATGAAGTGTACCATTGCTGTCCAAATTTGTATGTTGTATATCTGGAAATAGTAGTTATGTTCTCTTTGTTTATGAGTGGTTTCTTGGCTGTTTCTATATGGTGATTTATTGAAACAACTTGGCTGATATGTTATGTGATTTAGCATGCTAAGAAGAAACTAGAAATCATATTTACTGCTGTAACTAAAGTCATTTTCAGATTCAGTTGATCAAGGAGATTGTGCCATAAGGGCTATGAATCTTCTTTCCTTCAAGTACATATTTTCGGTATCTATTTTCTTGAGCTTCCTAGAGATTTGGTTGGACAGAAGTAAAGTATACTGCTGCTGTAATATATTTCATATTCAGCAATAACATTGAATGTTCTACAAAATAGACTCAAGGAACCCCAAGTAAATGAGATGAAATTTCTGAAATGTTTTAAAGTGTTGATTTTTTAAATTTTCACTTACCATTCCTAAAAAAAGACACCACCACAATTTTGATTCCTCGAGACTGTATAAATAAATTTATTTTTCTAAAAAGAAATTTCTTGGGATAAGGCGTTAAAATTAAGATTGGCACAATCTCACTCAAATAGAGGCGTTATCCAAGTTATAATCAATAGTTCCTATTGAAAATGAATACCTGTGAGGTCATTTTTAACTTAGAAAGTTATGAAGCATCCCAATGGTACACTCTCTTACCCACTGATTTGTAGACATACAATAAAGAATGGGGAGTATTGAAAAATAGATGCAACAATATAAAACATGACGTCATACACCATATGTTCAAAGCATTTAAATTGCATTGAGCATTACAAGACACATTGAACACAACACAATCAACTAGCAAAAACGCTAGGAAACTCTATAGAATTTAAATACAATTAATAAGATACTTTTGGCCTGGTTTCTTCTTCCTCCTCTGTCAACTCTGAATACTCATACCATGTAGATCCTAATCTACCAATAGGCATGGGCGCTCTCACGAAAACCTCCACTGGCTTAGCTACATGAACAAGTAAGTGTAATTGTTTATCAATTGTGCTCAAGGTATCTAAATCTTCTGCACCTGTCACATTTGTACTTGGTCCTGGTTCAATTGCAATCCAACCCAATCCAGAAATCGCAATATCACAAACAGGCCTAGAATGAAAGAAGCACATTTGTTAAAAGAATTGTTACAAATAAATCATGAAAAACATTTTCCTTAGCAATTTAATACCAAAGTTAGGTGATTTAACTTAAACATATTACATGAATATCCATATATTTGTTGAAGAAAAAGCATAAAATCTATGCTTAAATATATAAGGAGAAAAAAAAGTCACGACTTAAATTCCTCAAGCCTTGGAGGTAAAGATAATGCTTTTCACAAAGTAGGCTCGATCAACACAATTGTATTGAAAACTAACCAAAAAAAGACATTGACCTAACTTAAGATTTATACCAGCTTGTACTTGACTCTTGACAAGGTCAACGTGCTAACTCTTATGAACAATGTGGATGCAACAACAACCCCCAAAAAAGAAGAAACGGAATATATTTCATACTGTCATTTGCATTTACGTGTTATGTGCAGTGTACAGGGATATATTCACAATATTTCTCTGTCAGACAAGCATGCATAAGGTTACAATAAATATATCGTTATATATAATGAAAGGAAGGAAGATATTCTTATATAGAAAGAAAGGTCAAAGTTTATATAATATTAAAAATTTGTTAAGGATTTTTTAATTAAAAGGTTCCAAATGTCCGTTTCATTACCTTTTTAAGATTAAGGTACCATAAGTGAACCAAAATGGGAAATCTTGACAGAAATTAAAAAAAATTGATTCTAGTAACAAGATTGGAGAAACGCATCAAATTTCTTGCAAAACTACTGTTTACAAACCAATTGCATTGTTATTTTCAATAGGAATTATTATCTCTCAGATTCTCCCAAGAGGAAAAGTCCCAACCTCTCCAAGGGGAAAACCTAAGGACACGAACAGGCAGGCCGCCCACTGTCACCTCAACAGCCCTGCCTCTACACTTCTAGGCTAGGGTCACCAACCTAAGGGGGGAATCCCGTATGGTCAAGCTAGGTCCTATCGTTATAAATAAGGAAGGGTGAAGACAAGGACTAGCATTGACTTGGTTTTAACTTCTCTAGAGGATTGATTCAATGAAACAAGATAAGACAATACCGTATAATGTTTTGAATGCTCATTCATAGACTGTCATCTATCAACAACCTGAATACCAATTAACGAATTGTCTTTGAGTGTTTATTTAGTTATCATTCGTGCATTAGATGTTTCTTCATTAAATGTTGTCTCTTCTATGATCATTCAAATGCTTGTAAACCAAAGATATCCTAGGCAAGACCCAAGAAGAAAGAAAAATGACTTCCAGTCAAAGGTGTGCCTTATGCTACAACCCTCAAATATACCTGCCTCTACACTTCTAGGCTAGGATCACTAACCTAAGGGGGAAATCTGCATGGTCGCTTTGTGGTCCCATTGTTGTAAATAAGGAAGGGTGAAGACAAGGACTAGCATTGACTTGGTTTTAACTTCTCTAGAGGATCGATTCAATGAAACAAGAGAAGACAATACCGTATAATGTTTTGAATGCTCATTCATAGACTGTCATCTATCAACAACCTGAATACCAATTAACGAATTGTCTTTGAGTGTTTATTTAGTTATCATTCGTGCATTAGATGTTTCTTCATTAAATGTTGTCTCTTCTATGATCATTCAAATGCTTGTAAACCAAAGATATCCTAGGCAAGACCCAAGAAGAAAGAAAAATGACTTCCAGTCAAAGGTGTGCCTTATGCTACAACCCTCAAATATACATATAGGCTCAGATGCCCACAATACGAGAGGGTAATATTCCCAAATGCTATATTCGATGCACTGTAACACTCCGGCGGCCTAATGGTTGGTTTCATGATTCCTAGGGGACTTCCAATATACACGATGGTACGTGGAAGTGAAACTCCGGGTTCAAGTGTTGTCTAATGCAATACTACTCGAAAGGGTACCAATAGGGGCTACCGGAGTTCCAACAGGGAAAGACAAAAGCTCAAGCCCCCTGATCTTATGAGTATCCCTACGTGTATTGATCCCCTTGATCTCTGAAAGCTCAAGTGCGATCTAGTGTAACCAAGAGTGAGGCCACTGTCACCTCACCAACCCTCTTTCACTTCAGGCCAACTCTTCTTTGGCTCAAGGAGGTTTCCCTGGATTAAGATTGCTAGGACTTGGAGCAACGAAGCTCAAGGCGATGTGAAGAGTGAGTCCAAGCAAAATGGTTTTGGTAAGCTTTGGGGTATAAAAGAGGTGGTTGGAGGTCTGGAGATCAATGTCTTTTCATTGGGAAATGGAGTCAATGCAACAACTTGAAAGGAGGCTAAAAGCATAAGAAGACTTGGAGATCAAAATCCTTGGATTCCCCAATCATAAGCCTAGGCTTCACCTTCTAGGAAAACAAACCCTAGAATTTATCCACTCATAAACCCAAGGTGTCGTCCTACTTCTTTTATAGAATCTAGCAAAAGATCAAGGGAACTAGGTCAAACCGTAGAGCTTATCTACTCATAAACCCTAGATTTCAACCTCAAGGACAAGGTTAGGGGGATATACAATCATAATCCCTGACTTGACCTCTTATGCTTCAACAAAATTGAGATGGACAAAACAAGGGAAGGGGATAAACAATCTTAATCCTTCTTTAGTGTTTCTAGCATAAATTATGCAAGGAAACAAGATAACATGCATTTATCACCTTGATAGAGCATCCACTTAGATACCATGAACAAAACATAAACACTTGGAAAGAACCCTTACTAGCCAAGTCGTTATGCATGAAGAAAACCCTAGAACATGAATCATCCACCAAAACAAGAAGAAATATCCACAAGTGATCTCTTCAATGAAACTTCCTTAATCTTCCATCCATAGCACAAATCCAAGACAAAGGATACTCCAACAAGTTTCAGAATATTTCAGACCTCCTAAGGGATTTCTCCCAAAAGTCTTGTTTCGAAAATGAGAGGAAGTGCATCTCTATTTATAGAGGAGATGCTCAACTTCCTTTACATTAAAATGTTAATTATTTTGGGATAAAAGCCTCTAAACTAGCCTATGAAGGGGCAAAAGGCCCTCTTCTCTAATTATTAATCTAAAATATACAAAATTGGGGCTTCTTAGGCCATTTGTACAACAAAAAAAGGGGGCACAAACCCTCAAAATGATCCATTTTCATAAATGAGGAGAATAGAGGGTCTTTGGCATAGCATCCAACCTCCAAAGGCCCTTCAAAAGGATTCTCCATCCCTATGTGGGCTTTCAATTGTAGACACTCCCTCAGACCTCAACAAAGAACCCGTCACAAAGGGCTGCTCCTCAAAACAGGTGGCCCTTCCAAAACTGCCCAGGGACTTGCCTTCTTCACCAATCAAACAACCAAATTCTTCCTTCAAAGGTGGGCATTTATCAAAATCTGCATTCTTCTAAACTGAATCAGCTTCCATATTTAAAAGAAAGAACCACAATAACTAAGCGCTTCTCCAAGGTAGACCTTCGAGGTAATTATGACTATATGACCACAAGTATGAGGATACGCAGCCCTCCCCTAAAGCATGCACATGGGTACTTCAAAGTAGAAAGGGTTTTGATGAACACTAAAATCCAAGGTCAGCTCCCCATCATCAAACTTTAAAACAAATCAGGTCAGCCCTCTTTCATTATTGGCGTCACCCCACCCCCCCCACACACACGTGTGTGTGTGTCCTTAACACAAGTTTTGCCATATTTCTTAAGGCTTCAATCTGCTGGGCGTTTCTCTGTAATTTCCTCAGTCAAAAACTGATGTCTTTCTGTAATTCTTCTGCTGTCAAGTAGTGCTCAGACTGGAACTCCCTTTGTTGGGACAGATCTCTGTTTAATCTCCTAAAACTCAGCCAGTAGTTCTGAAGTCCTTTCATATCACCCCTGGCAGATCAAATGTTGTGCAAGTGCCCAAAGCATCTGCCAGAATCTTCTTCTTCTCCAATTTTGTACATTCATCATCACTACTCAGCCACTCTTCTAGCCTTGCTGCACGGTCTGCTTGAAAGTGCACGAAATTTTCGTTCCTGAGTTCCAAATCATGATCATTCGGCTTGGAAGAAACTATGAAAGTTGATACCTCCTCATGAATCTACATTGACTGTAGATTTCCTCCTTCCACATCTTTGCAAGTATTCATCTTTAACATACTATCATCAATCTCATTGATGATATTGTTGTTACTAGACCACCCAACAAGGCTCCCAGCAGTCCGTTGTAAAACTGACTTGAATCTCGAGTGTACAAGCCCATTGAAACTTTCAATAATAGTATCTGTACCTGGTGATTATCCCTCTCTGCCATAGTAATCATTCTGATCAGTGTTGACTGGAGAACAGATTTCTGTAACATTACTCCCTATATCATGTTTCCCATACAAATTTGAATCATTAGAACGTGATGATCTCCATCCTGCTCTGCTCGTCCCTTTGATGGAAGAACCCAATATCGTAAGAACACCATTAGACTGATCTTGCATAGATGAGTACTCATTCATCAGCGAAATAGAAGAATTGAGTTTATCCATCATGTTCTCAATGGTAGGAGGCCCAAAGCGTTCCATTGTTTTCACACTATTGAATTTTTGCAACTTCGGGCAGTCATTCTCCACAAGGAAGTACAAGAAGACCCATTTGACCAGTAAAGAAGCCCCAGGAAGGAATTGAAGACCCAGGAAGAGAAGTCGGTCCCACCAGTAAAAGACAGAAAATAAAAAAGTAAAATTGAAGACCCAGAATGAGAAGTCGGCCCCACAAAAAAATACAGGCTGGATCATTTCATTTGGTGAGACAGACACAACTCTCCTTGTGCAGTGCACACTAGGCAGTTGTCAGCTGCAGTTGTGGTAATTTCACTATATCTTGGAGTTTTGGTTATCTTGATGACTGTGCCACACTTGGAGAGGTGCTAGATTTGGAGAAGCTCTCCCTTGATTGTATCTTGGCTATTCTAGTGAGACACTAGCTCTTGGAGACGCTAGGCTTGGGGAGGATCTTCTCTATATGGCATTTTGATCTGGTGATGGTGATGTATTGGTAATATCTTGGACTGAATTCTTCTATAACAAAGGTTGTTGGGTTTTCTCCCAAGGTTGGGTTTCCCAGGAAAAACTCTTGTGTTCTTGTGTCTACTGTGCATGATTAATATTTCTAGATCTTGTTATTTTCGCTGCATTGTTATAGTTGAGATTTTTAGTGTATAGTTATTCTATGATAATTGTGGTATGAAAGTGAATCTTGTTTTTGAAATCATAAGGCAATAGCTATCAAGATCTGAGAATCAGAAAAATCAACATGGTATCAGAGCTTTATTGAAATATTGTCACTACACAATTTTTTGTTAAGACTTGAACTTGTCAAATTCGTTGAGCACTTATTATAGAGTCGTTGGGACTAACTCCACCATAGATCAACTTGCCTTGCTCCAAGCGCATTCACTGCACCTCTCAGACTGCAGTTTGGTGAAAGTTGAAATTTCACCCTAAAACTCACAACGGTAGTTGC
>SNQJ01S0256723.1:0-12490 GCA_010110895.2 Picea sitchensis | reverse complement strand
ATTGGAAAATAATATGTCTAAAACCCATGTAATCATGAAAATGGTTTATGTAAGGGTGTGGGAAAGCGAAATATGGTTAAAAGTGAAGTGAAAGTGAAGTGAAAATGTTGGTAAAAAGATGACACTTTGGCGACTCAACAGAGATGTCACGAGGTTTGTTGATAGGTGTCGGTTTTGTCAACATTCGAAGGGCCGGAAGCAGAATGCAGGGTTTTATCAACCATTGCCCATACCCGAGAGGCCATGGGAGGCAATTAGCATGGATTTTGTATTGGGTTTGTCGAGGATGCAAAGAGGGGTTGATTCCATCTTTGTGGTGGTAGACAGGTTTTCGAAGATGTCACATTTCATACCGTGTCAAAAGACCAGCGATGCGACCCACATCGCGAACTTGTTTTTCAAAGAAATTGTTAGGATTCATGGGTTGCCGAGAAGCATAGTCTCAGACAGGGATACCAAATTCATAGGTCATTTTTGGAGGACGCTATGGAAGAAGCTAGGAACCAAATTGATGTTTAGTTCATCATATCATCCACAGAGAGACAGACAGACCGAAATGGTCAACAGAAGTCTGGGGGATCTATTGAGAAGCTTGGTGATAGAGCACCACAGCAGTTGGGACCAGATATTACCACAGGCAGAATTTGCGTACACTGATTCGGTGAATCAGAGTACAGGAAAAAGTCCATTTCAGATTGTGTATGGGACACATCCGAGGGGAGTTTCTGAATTACGAGATTCAGAACAAACTGTGACTAGCAGTGCCAGTGCAAAGGAATTTGCTGAGGCGATGCAGGAACTTCATAGCAGGGTGAAGCAGCAACTGATAAACTCAAATCAGGAGTACAAGCGCAGAGCAGATCAGCATCGGAGAAAACTTCGGTTCGAAGTTGGGGATCTTGTTCTAGCACACTTGACAAAGGAAAGGTTCCTGAGGGGGACATATAACAAGCTCAAGATGAAGAAAATTGGGCCTTGCAGAATCCTGAAGAAATTTGGAGAAAATGCTTACGAGATTGAGTTACCGGATGGCATCGGGATATCTCTGATATTTAATATTTTGGATTTATACCCATACAGGGCTGGAGAAGTAGAGACTGGAACTGAGGAACCAGTGGTCTAGTGGCAGAAGCAATTACCAATTGCAGAGAAGCCGCAGATGGAGTGCATACTGGACAAGCGAGTAGGAAAGAAGACCAGGCGGAAGTAGTACTTCAAGTACCTGGTGAAATGGAAGAATCACCCAGTCGAAGATGCTAGCTGGGAAAATGAAGCAGTGATATAGAAGCATGGACAGACCATGCAGGAGCTCATGGACGGGAGCCCATGAAAATTTTCAAGCCTAGGAGTATGATGCAGGAGCATCGCCAACTCATCAAGGAGCATCGCCCAAGACAAGCGAGCCAACATAGAAGACGACGAACAGCTGGATAGCGCCAGCACACATTTTGAAATACTTGGGAGTTGTTGCGCCGCTCTTTATTGAAGTCATTCATAAAGAAGTGCACTTGTATTGTAAAAGGGGACCTTGAGCCTTTAAGCTCTCGTCCTTAGTAGATAGGAAGGCATTTAATAGATTTAATGCAGGTAGATAGATGTTTAAGTCTAGATTAGACAGTTTCAGTTTTCGAGAGGGAAAACGGATATAGACACCCTCCTTTGCACATTTTAAGGGGATTATTTAGATTCATTCATAGGGAGAGCATCCAAAAGAGGAGAGCAGAAGCAGAGAAATTGTATGTAGAACCCCATGTACAGATTTGAATTAATAGAAGAGAGTCTTTGATTCAATTTCATGGCTGGTGTTGTTTCTCTGTGTATGTTGTTTATGTACTCGTGAATGTTTGTTTTCTGGTCATACATTTGCTTAATATGTTGTGTATGTGGTTTCATAGCTAAATTGAAATCTGAGAGAGAAGAGAATGAGTTTCAATTGTTTCTCTATCTGATCCAGGAGATTCATGCATAGAGTGCAGTCAAATTCATCCGCATAGAGTGCATTGATGAGGCTAGACAGTTAAACCCTTACTCTCACTCACCCAGAAGTTGGTGTAGGTTGGTAGAGCCATGCAAGAGAAGTGCAGTCTGAACTTGAATTCTCAGTAGTGAAATCTGAGCAGAAGAAGACAGAGATTGTTGTCGCCGAAGTGCACAGAGTCTGGAAAACTTGACACTTTGAAAGTTGTTGAAGGTCGAGCGTGAGAAGTGTGCACACAACCTCTGAAGGATTCAGAGTCGACAAGCTTAGGAGGGATAGTTCCTTCGTGATACTGTGGAGATGGACCCAGGAAAAGGTTCGGATAGGACGGAGTTAGAGCGGAAGAATTCCTCAAGGAGGAGGAATCGACGGTCAGGATTCACAGGGGAGATTCGCGAAGTCCTGCCAGCCATCTGATCTTGGAGAAGTTGCATGGGATTTAGTCCTTAGGTGTAGGAAGGAACCAGGAGCCATCGAAACTTCAGCTCATCGGGATTTCAGAGTTTTCGTGATCGTGGGACTTTTGAAAACCGAAATCGTGATTTTCGATTTCCCGAAGAGATCAGGACCGTAGATTTTAAGTTGGACACGTGTCTGCAATCCAGAGAAATCAGGGTTCGGTACTCGGGATTTTCCAGTGCGAAGGGATTGTGACCGGTGAAATCGCGATCATGCGATTCCCGATAGAGTGGAGAGAGAAGGTGACGTGGCAGGGAGAGGTCGCACGTACCCTCAGGGTTCGGGGTTCGGAGATTTGTGGGACAAGTGAACCGCGACATTGCATGCGCCAATTTCCCGATAGGGAAATCCCCGACAGGAACGGAAGCGTTGACTTTTGACCCATCGGGTTTCGGGGTTTTGGGTAGCATAAGAACCTCACACACAAGTTTCGCGATAACGCGAAACCCGATTCCCCGACAAAGCCAAGGGGGGATCGCGGAAGGAGATTTATGTGGGTAGTGAGAACTCCCGTAAGGAGTTGGAAGAGTGTTTTGACTCTTCGGGCCTGAGTGAAAGAAGGTCCTGGTGGAAGCGGTTTTCCCATGAGGGGTGACTGTGTCAAAGATGGAGCTGGAAACTGTTGTACATCCAAGCCCATACAGAGTTTTGTGGCTACAAAAAGGAAATCAGGTAAATGTCACTAAACAGTGTTTAGTTGAATTTAAAATAGGAGGATATAAAGATGAAATATTATGTGATGTCATTCCCATGGATGTTTGTCATCTATTGTTGGGTAGACCATGGTAATATGACAGAAATGTGATTCATGATGGGAGAAAGAACACGTACACCTTGGAGAAAAATGGGAGGATGCACATGTTGTTGTCGATTAAAAACCAAGAGGTGAAAACAGAGATGAGCAACACCGTACTTCTCATGAGTGGGAAGGAACTTCTTGAGGAGGTTAAGAAGAGGGAAGACACACAATTTATTGTGGTCAGGAAGCCCAAAATTGTTTTGACCAGTATGAGGATAGATGATTTACCAAAAGAAATCCAGGAACTGTTGGGAGAATTTGTTGATATAGTAGTGGACGAACTACCTTGTTCGTTACCACCTATCAAGAGTATAAGCCATCATATAGATCTTATACCTGGAGCCAGTTTACCGAACAAAGCAGCGTATAGGTTGACGCTACGGGAAAATGAAGAAGTTAAGAGACAGGTCCAGGACTTAATGGACAAAGGATTGATTCGAGAAAGCTTGAGTCCATGCGTTGTTCCAACAATTCTCAACCCAAAGAAAGACAGAGGCTGGAGAATGTGTATGGACTCAAGGGAAATCAATAAGATTACCATCAGATATAGATTTCCATTACCAAGGATGGACGACTTGATGGATTGCTTGAGTGGAGCAAAGTTTTTTTCAAATATTGATTTGAAAAGCGGGTATCATCAAATTCGGATGAGAGAAGGTGATGAATGGAAGACAACATTCAAGACGAATGACGGACTGTATGAATGGCTTGTTATGCCATTTGKCTTAACAAATGCACCCAGTACTTTCATGAGGTTGATGAATGAAGTCCTAAAGGATTTCATTGGGAAATTCATCATCGTATATCTTGATGATATATTAATCTTCAGCAAAACAGAAGCAGAGCACTTACAGCATTTAGCTACAGTAATGAGAAGATTACAGCAAGAGAAATTGTTGATCAATGTGAAGAAATCATCATTTATGATAACAAAACTTATATACTTGGGTTTTGTTATCTCTGCAAATGAGTTGAAGATGGATCCAGAAAAGGTAGATGCAATTAAGAATTGGTCATCGCCGAAGAGTGTGTTTGAAGTTCGAAGCTTCCATGGTTTGGCAAGTTTCTACAGGAAATTCATTCAAAATTTCAGTGGAATTAGTGCACCAATGATGGATATGGTGAAGAAAAGACATAAATCTTTTCACTGGACAGAAGAAGCAGAGAAAAGTTGCAACCTGTTGAAGAAGAAGATCACGGAGCAACCAATTCGGGTTTTTCCGGAATTTAGCAAGACATTCTAGGTCAGGTGTGACGCGAGTGGATTTTCAATTAGAGCGGTCTTGAGCCAAGACGACAGGCCGATTGCATACATCAGTGAAAAACTGAATGAAGCAAAGATCAAGTACTCAACATATGACAAAGAATTCTATGCAGTCATACAAGCACTAAAGAAATGGAGACATTATTTGGTTCCTAAGGAGTTTGTTTTGTATAGTGATAATCGTGCTTTACAATTCGTGACTCAATAGGAGAAGTTGAACCAAAAACATGTTAAATGGGTTGAATTCATGCAAAATTTTACTTTTGTGATTAAGCATATTTTTGGAACTGCTAACAAAGTTGTTGATGCTTTGAGTAGGAAATGTTTGCTTATGCAGGAATTCAGAGTCAAGACTTTAGGTTGTGATAAACTTAAAGAAATGTACAGGGATGACCCAGATTTTAAGGAAGCATATGAAGCATCTGAGAATCCAGTTCTCAAGGACAGAAGCCAATGGACCGAGTATATGATCCAGGATGGATTATTATTCTAGGGCAATCAGCTATGTATTCCAAAATGCTCCATGAGGGAGAACTTGCTGAAGGAAAAACACAGTGGAGGATTGGTTGGACACTTCGGTCATGATAAGACATTCTCAAAGTTGAATGGCTCATATTTTTGGCCAAGGATGAGGACAGATGTTAATAAATTTGTGGACAGATGCAGGATTTGTCAGCACACAAAAGGGAAAAGGCAGAACATAGGGTTATGTCAACCATTACCCATACCATAAAGACTGTAGGATGCAGTGAGCATGGATTTTATATTGGGACTGCCAAGAACACAAAGGGGATTTGATTCAATCTTTGTGGTAGTCAACAGATTTTCAAGGTCATGAAGAAACTTGGGGAAAACACATATGAGATTGAATCACCTGATGGGATCGAAATCTCATCGATATTCAATGTTGTAGATTTGTACCCTTACAAAGCTGAAGAAGCAGGAGCAAAGAAGGAATTGAAAGAAATTCAATGGACAAAACAAATGCCTGTAGTTGAAAAGCCGCAGATGGAAGGCATAATTGACAAAAGGATTAGTTAAAAGACCAAGAGAAAAGAGTATTTTGAATACTTGGTCAAATGGAAGGGACACCCAATTGAAGATGCTAGTTGGGAAGATGAAGCAAAAATTCATAAGCATGGACAGATCGTGCAAGAGCTCATGAACAAGAGTTCATGAAAAATTTCGAGCGAGGGAGTATGATGCAGGAGCATCGTAAGCAGCCAGCCAAGCAAGCAACGTAAAAGGCGGAAGATGGCTAGAAAAGCACCAGCGCACGTTTTTGAAATGTTTTTGAAAAATTAATGAAGTGAATATTAATGTGATAGTTGGGGAAGCGTACTTACATTTATATCTTAGATGTTGTAAATAGATCTTGGGCACTGCTCTCATCTGTAGAATGTAAAGGAATTTATACGTAATTAATGAAAGTAGGTAGATTTGAATTCATAGATTAGACAGTTTAGAGAGTAGGAGGGAAAACAGATATAGACACCCTCACCCTTGTATCATTGTAACATTATGGGATTAGAGAAGAAGAAGAGAGATTTTCATAAGATGTTGAGCTGTAACAGAGAGCTGTAGAGAAGAACCCAGGTACATGAGCACTTGAGTTAATATAATAAGCTTTGACCCAATTTTCATGGTGTTATGATGCTTATTGTTTACATTTGCTGAATGGTATGCTTACAGTTGTTTTATTCTATTTATGCATTTGTTTCAATGTTGTGTTGAATGTGTGATTTCATGTTAAGTATATGAATTCTAAGAGGGGAGAATAATGAGTTTCAATTGTTTCTCATCCTGAGAGTTCTTGCAAGGAGTGCAATGAAACGTCCGCAAGGTGTGCATTGACAAGAGTCTGAGTTTTATCTCAGAAAGCTCAAGAGAGATATCGGTGTTCTCATACCAGCAAAAGTGCAGGTGAAGCATAGAGTCGTGCAAGGCATGCACAGGCTAGTTGAACCCTTAGAAGTTATCAACTAAGGTGAAGGTGGGAGGGCTACTGTTGCAAAGAGTGCACGAAGACGAGGACTCAAATAACCAGGAAGTTATTTGAAAGATTTATGCAAGGAGTGTGAGTAGGATTCCTCTTGGAGGTTTGAATTTTAGGTGAAATCTCAGGAGGGAGAACACCAATTTGCCTTGCAGAAGTCATTGAGGAGTGAATCGGGCGGTCTGAATTCTCCGAGGAGAACTCACGAAATCATGGGGACTATATGATCTAGAGGAGCTGCAAGGTGGATAAGGGTTGGACGAACACATTACGTTGGTTTCAAGATTCAACGTCGACCATTGATCGTGACCGTTGAGCCATCAAGATCATTTCAGTAAATCGGGGTTTGTAACTCCAGAGTGCAAGCCAAATCCCTTGGCCACTCGAACTTCTGAATCGTGAAATGGATTATCGTATGTGAAGACGAGGCGTAAAATTTTTGGTGCTTCGGAATTTTGGAGTTTGGCATTTCAGGGGTCCTAACGACAAGGAGTCGAGGCATAGTGGAGTGAAAATCCCGAATTCGTGGAACGCGATGTGCCTTTGAAGTGAACATCGGAATTTCAGTATTTTGGGGTTCGGCATACCAGGAATCCTGACGAAAAGGAGTCGGGACATAGTGGAGTGAAAATATCGAAGTCGCAAAATGCGACAGAACTTTGGTGTGGAATTTTTGGATTTCGGTGCTTCAGGTTTTGGGGTTCTGGGAGTCAAGAGGCAGAGTTGCATGTCAGCGTAACCCCTAAAATTGCGAAGAGCGAAAAGCCGAAAAGTATGGTCCTAAGAATTTATCAGAGGATATGTATGACGGAGGTCTAGGGAGTGGTCAAGATTTGGGAAAAATCCTAAAAGGCCATCAATCTTTCCAAAGGGGGGGAATTTCAGAAATTGGGAAATCATAGGGGAAGAGGAACGAGTGTGGATCATTCACTCAAGTCTCGAAAAGAAAAAATTCATGGGCAAAAAGAGTAGTGTGTTCAGGGCATTGAAGGAGTCAACCCTCGTTGACGTTTCGGGTTTTGGAGATTGAAGAGACAAGGGGCTCAACATTAGGATTTGCAAAATCGTGAAATCTGAAATCCCGAAAGGAAAAGGAAATCCCTAATCATATTTGTTGGTCAGTTTGTGGAATACACCTTGTGTGTGTGGTATTCCCTATGGGGAAACCAAAGAGTCAAACTGACTTATGTGAAGATTTAGAATGATCCTGCACGGATCTTGGCCTGAGATTCGGGGGTCTGCATCACCTTGCAACACGACTAATTGTATGCAACAATAGAACCTTTGAATCCTTGGAATTATAGGCATGTGCTTCAATATATTATGAGGAGGACCATGTGCCTTACCCTTGTTCTTTTATTTCTGGTATCTATCATGCATATCTCTTTTTGTGCATATTAATCTATGTATAGAATATAATCATTCAAACATGTGTGGTATGATATGTACTCAACATCCAAAATTTTCATCATTTTATTTGCCTCTATACAGCTATCGAGCAAGACATTATCACTTGGAAGTACCTTATCTTTGAGTAACCTACAATCAGTGGAAAACAGAAATGTACAATGTTAGTAAGAATGCATAAAATCATCGAATGCAATAGTTCTAGGTTAGGGAGCTCTGTTGCACCCACTCCTGTGAAAAACCTACCCTCCCTCCCGTGGCTGCAATGGCTTTCCCTGGTGGGGGATCCTCAACCCCCATGCTGCCTCACACCTGCCCCCCGCCTGGATCCGACATTGTTGCCTTCACTTCCCTGGTAGTATCTCTCCCCAAATCACAGAAGAACTCCCAATATCATTTTGTAAGAAGCTTGAAGAAATCCACGAATTTCTGAGCTAGGTCGGCTCCAAATCCCTTGCCTTGAATTTTGTCGAGCATGGATTGATTGGCCAGTTTATGGGGATCTGGACCTCCCCGCGAACGATTTCTTTCTGGGTTGATAAAAATTGGAAACCTATTCTAAAAGGGAGAATGTCTATATCATTATGTGGCCAAGAATTCTTTGCATTCATCTTTGAGGATAAGACTGATCGAGATCTGATTTTTCAGAGTGGCCCATACTTCATGGGGGATCGCGGCCTCTACCTGAATCGTTAGTCACCATACTTTAACCCAAATAATGATATTCCTACAGTCATTCATGTATATTTTTGTCTCCCATTCTTGTCGTTGCATTGTTTTAATGAGGAAAATCTCAGCACGATTGGAAATTCATTAGGAAGGTACATTGATAAAGCATAACCAAAGGAGGGATTACAATCCTACGCTAGGATCTACGTGGAGGTAGATATGGAAAAAGGACTTCCAAAAGCCATCAAACTTAAGTTGGATAATTGGACCTAGCTCCAAGAAGTGGATTATGTGAAACTCCCATTCAAATGTAATATCTGCCATGAGTATGGTCATTTTTCCAAATGTTGCCCTAAATCTCAGAAGTAGGCCCCAATAGAAGAAGCTCAAGAAAAACGACAAAAACCCAAACATAAAAAACAAAACCACAAGGCAATGTAGGGGTATGGAAAATCTCTACCTCATGAGGGAGCTCCCTCCAATCCAAAGTCTCGGGAATATCCCTCTAAATCTCAGGAGGTTCCTACCTCTTTTTTGGCTGGAACCAGTAAGCATGTTATTCCTACCAATAACCAATTTGAAATCCTCTCGGATGTGGACGAAGAGTTGGATTAAAAAAGGCCAGCAGTTTAATATGCGCCCTTCAAATTAGCAAGAGACCCTCCTGCTCCCCCCATATCCCAACATTACACCCCAAGGAAAGCTCAGGGGAGGGAGAAACAGAGGATAACTCAAAAGAGGATTCAGATTCTAGAACAACAATTGTTCACTCAACTAGAAAACCAGGAAGGAAATCGAACTCCTAGCGCAAAGAAGCAGTAGCAATAAAAGGCATTGATATGGGAAGACAAAGAACATTGGATGGACATACCAAAAAGGAACCTATACCATCAAGGAATCAATGTGGATTAGTCCCCTCCAAGGGGGGAAACTCCAAACAATCTTCTAAATGGTTAAATTCATTTCTTGGAACTGTCGAGGATTGGGAAGCAAAAATAAGAAAGGTATGGTGAAGAATCTTCTCATATCGAAACATCCCCACATTCTCTTCCTCTAGAAAATGAAAATGAAGGATGGCAAGGTCCTTAAAGAAAGTTCCTTTATTTTGAAGTCAATTCAAGGGAAAGCAGTTAGCTCCAGAGGGGCTTCTGGAGGAATCTGCACACTTTGAAATTCTCATTTATTTCAAATAGAAGACTAGAAAAATGAGTCTAACCGGTTATTGGTCTCACTTCAACATTACCCCATGGGTAAGATCTTTTCTATTATAAATATTTATATGCCCTCAATTAGTAGAGAAAAAGTTATGTGTTGGACTTCTTTATTTTCTCTGCAAAATAGGATAAGGCCATCGGTGTTCATCTTTGCCAGAGATTTCAACACAACTCTACAAAACTGTGAAAAAAGGGGCGGTTCTATTGTCAAAAAAGCCACCATAGAAAATATGGAGGATATTTTGACAATATTTTACCTCTTTGACATCAAATATTCTTTGGGGAATTTCACTTGGTCCAATAAGAGGCATGGACCAAGGCACAGTTCCTCCATATTGGATAGATTCCTCATCAGCAACACTATATTAGAAGAAACTTTTGTTCCTTCATCCAAAATTCTCCCCTGGACTGGCTTTGATCATCGACCGATTCTCCTTGATMTTTCCCCYCCYKSCCCCTGGGTTCCATTCCCTTTCATTTTAACTATCGTTGGGTTTTCAATCCTTCCCTCTCTAGTGTGACTTTGGATTCTTGGAAGAATTGGATTCAAGGTTCCCCTGTTTTTATATGGGCGCAGAAATTGAAAGCTACTAAAAAAGCAATAAGGGATTGGGTCCAAATCAAAGCCACTCAGGAAAAAAAAAAGATATTCAAGAGATGACAACTCCTTTGGAAGAGATAAGAGGAATATTAGAGGAGGATCTATCTCTCCCTCCCTTTTAATTGGAGAGAAACACTTTTCCCAAAAGCATCAATAGGTTCTAAAAGCAGAGGAAGCATACTGGAGACTAAAATCTAGAAGCCTCTGGATAAAATAAGGGGACAAAAACACTAAATGTTTTCATCTACAAGCAAAGGAAAGGGTTTGGCACAACAAAATTTCATACATTCGGGGAGATCACAATATCCTTATCTCTAGGAAGGATCAACTTTGGAAACGGCCAAAAAAGCACTTTGGGACTCTCTTACGGAATCTGAGCTAGGGGATATAGAGACTCAATAAATGTTTTTAAGGTTCATTCCAAAGCTTATCCAAGAGGAGTATAATAGAAAACTAACAGAAAAGGTCATAGAACAAGAAATCCTTGAGGTCCTCCACCAAATGAACTCGGATAAGGCTCCTGGACCAGACGGTTTTTTAGCTCATTTATACATTCTCTTTTGGCATATAATAAAAATTGATTTGGTGCGCATGATCCAGTATGTTTAGAGTCGACAAGAATGGGAGGGAGTATCAACTCTTCCTTTTTGGCTCTTATCCCATAGAAAATAATCCCTCCTCTTTCTCTTGTGTTAGACCAATCTCCCTTTTCATTGTTTCCTATAAGATCATATCCAAGATAATTTCAAATAGGAGCTCGCCATTCCTGCTCTCTCTCATTTCCTCGAATCAAGGAGGTTTTGTGGGGAAAAGGAAAATGGTTGATAATATTATAATAGTCCAAGATGATATCCACTCAATTCAGATGAGGAAGGAAAGTGGGATGGTAATCAAATTGGATATGGAAAATTATTTTGATAGAGTCAAGAACGACTTTCTCTTTGCAGTCTTAGCTCAATTTAGGTTTGGAGCTGACTTATTAGCATGGATATCCTCTTGTATTAGCTCTCCTTGGATAGCCCCAATGATAAATGGCAGGCTGGCCGGTTTTTTCAAAATATCAAGAAGCCTTTACCAAGGTTGTCCTTTGTCACCCCTCCTTTATATCCTAATGGCAGAGGCCTTGAGAAAAATTTTAGAACAGGTGAGAAAAGAAAAATCCATTCCATACATTAAAATAACTAGGGGAATCAAAAAGGTCAAGCACTCCCAATTTGCAAACAACACTTTGTCGTTAGGAGGGGAGTCCTCAATTATAGCAAGAAGATTCAAAATAATTATGGATGAATTTATGATGGTTTCAGGAGGGAAAGTAAACCGTCAAAAAATTCAAATTTATGTTTGGAACACTAAATCAAGGGTGGTGCAACAAATAGTTGAAATCCTAAATTTCACTTTGCATGAAAATTGGACTTCTTTTAAATATTTGGGCATTCCTATTTTCTTTCAAAACCTCTATGGTTTTGCATGGACTCCTTTAATTGATAATATTAAATCCAAACTTTCATCGTGGGGATCCCAGTGGCTTAACCCTTATGGAACGGTAGTTTTGATCAAAGTAGTTGTCTCGACACTCCCAATTTTTCAGTTGTCCTCTCTTTTGGATCCAGTCTACATGAAATATTCCATTGCAAAGGAGACAAGGATATTCCTATGGTAGGGGGGGAATAAAATAATAAAATAATGCATCTTGTTAACTGGAATATAGTCAGAGCAACAAAAACTCATGGTGGATTGGGAATCCTTGACCCATCTTTATCTAACCTTGCTCTTGGAGAAATAATCCTCTGGCATCTTGTCTTTGGTAGGAAAGAATGGTGGAAGAAAGTGTTAATTCATAAGTATTTTGAAGGGTATATACTTTAGAGCCTCAATGCTACCCCTTATTCACAACCAGGATCCTCGATATAGAAATTATTAAAGGCCTCACTACTGTTGGGCACTTTAATTGTCTAAATAAATAGATAATTAAGGTGTTCAATATAAATTGTCAAACCGAGGGAATTTTTGTTATTGCAAGATAATTGTGCACAGTCTATGCTAGATTGATGAAATCAAACATTAATCAAGTTGCAATATTGAAAGAAAACAGAGTTTTGGAAA
>SNQJ01S0256721.1:1802-12490 GCA_010110895.2 Picea sitchensis | reverse complement strand
ATCCACAATAGATGTTTTTGTAGTCAATGATGACGAGCTCAGATGGGATGACTAGCAGTTATTTATTCAAATGTGTTTGGAAATGTTTTTCATTATTTTCATAGAACTGTTAATATTTTCTCTCTACAGTTCGCAACTGGCCAAATTTCACTCAAGACCTAAGTTGTGTTGTGTTCTTCCACAAATCTCGGAACCGGTAAGTACTCAAACCGAAAAAACTCTTCTCGTGCATGTATGTATGGTAATTTCCTTGTGTTTGAAAGTTTTGATATAAGGGAATATAAATCAAATTATGTTATGCAGGAAAATGTTTCCCCAGTGACCAATGAATCGCCAGTCACCAAAGACTTCGAAGGGAGGAAGTGAGAATACTGGGAAGACTTCCAGTGTAGCTGCTAAGGAATTGGATTTTTCTCCTAAGGTGGAACCAATGATCAAAATGTCTCAAAATAATCTAGTGAACCCACCTCCACTCTTCATGAATACATACATGAGTACAACATCCAAGGTACTCCTGCCAACTTGGATTTATTTGTATAAAAAAATTCACCACAATGATTTCCTAGAGTTCACTCCTCATAATGACTTGGAGGTGAGGGAATTAGATGACAAAATGTTTCAAAATATCAAACAATCCTAAATGTATATGGTGGCATCTAGGACCCCTATTATACCATGTGTGGAAACCTTAGAATGGATCATCCATCATAAAAATGTAGAGAACTTCCTGATAAACAATAGAGATGGAGAGTGTATTAGCATTTTCATGCCAATAGAGGTCAACACATATTATAAACTTAAGGATGTCGAGGTGATGCTAAAAAATATTTTGTCATTGAGTTCTACGAGCACCATAAAACCATTCAATTACTAGCATCCCAATGGAGGGAAGACAAGAAATTCATGAACCGAGCCTCAAGGTGGTATAATATAGTAAACCTTAGGGAACCCTACATGTTTCTGATGGTCATGACCTATTGGTTATATAAAGAAAAATAATGCTCCAAGTTCTCTGAGGCATGGATTCCTTTAGCTTACATATTGGCTATGTCCAAGAGAAGTTTTAACTAGGGAGACATTGTTTCCAAACAATTAAGTACCAGGATAGAGGAAGCGTAGAATCCAAAAACTGGAGAAATCCCTACATTTTTTTATGGCATTTTATCTTCTGGATGCAATATGCGGTAAGAATGTGTTCCTGGGATGGATTTTAATTTGGCACATTTTTGAGTTTCCAGTCCATGTTTATTTTAGCTTCTTATCGGAAAACATGTGCAAAATATCGATCACTAAATTTTTTGATGGATTTATAGATCAGGTACATTCACTGATATTTAAAAAATACTACCCAAGGCTCTCTGAGGCAGTGGGGAGAGTGATATCTAATATAGGACATTGGTACTTGGAAGAAAGAAGCACCTATATCATAATATTTGGAGCCACTCGATCCTCACACTTACTATGAGCCCATGTGCTAGACAGATTGGTGCTTGAAGAAATTTGCTACTAGAACATACTACAAGGTTTCAATGCCTCCTTGGTAAAGAAGATAAAAGGCTATTCATACCTTATGGTTTTTATGTAGGATACCATTTTTTTAAGGACACCACATAGGTCAGGAAAGAATCTTAGAATCAAATAGAGTATAGTTTTTTTACCAAGAGATACAAGAAACATGACCCCAAGAAATTAGTGGCTCGACATGCTAATCGGGTTGTATTCCATTATCCATATGTGCATGATAGTTTTGAGGATGAGATATTCATAGATAATGGATTGAACTAGGATGAAGTATTGAAAGGAGAGAAAAACATGACTTAATTAGATTCATGGCCTTGCCTGGGGATGAATAATTGGACTTGTTAGAATAAATAGTAGTGGTAATTGTACAAGCTCAAGGTGAAAACACAGAGTAGATAGTAGAAAGTTAGGAGGTGAAAAGACTCTTGGTAGAATCTGAAAGGATGATTCAACTACAAAGGAAAACCCCTTATCTTTAGGAAGTAACATCCATATTAATAACTGCAGTTACACTTAGGGAGAAACTGGAGCTAGAAACCCTGGGAAATACCTCAATTGGGGAATATGATGAACAACACAGTTTGGATTGAGCACTCACATGAGAACTAGAAGCCAAGTTAGCAGTTGTAATTTCAAAAAATCCATCTTTCCTAAGGGGGGTAGCGCCTGGGATTATTGACTTGATAACAATATACGATAGTGAACCTGAGGATATAGATACTGCATTTCTTATTTTAAATGAGGCAGTGTCAGATATATTGGATACACAGTTGTCTAAAGGATCACAAAAATTGGACATAGAAGCATATCAGAATATAATTGAAGGATATAACACTTCTTCATATCAGGTCTCATAGCCTCTGGCTAAAGGGGAAAGCTGCAGGAAAGGCCATAATGAACCACAAGACAAAGAGAAAGTAGAAGCTCTAGGGGATAAAGGTGATAATGAAAATGGGACTTCCATCACAAAGAATGGTACACAAGGTAAAGAGGGAGAGAACATACACCCATATGATGGGAGCCCATTTGGGAGTGACACTAGAAGAGGAGAGGTTGATAAAGATATGGAAGGTAGAAAATAATCTGAGAATACCATGACATAACCTCTAACACATTCTTCACTCCTAGGGTCATCAAATTTGGTAGAAACCACAACATAGGAGGTCATGGAAAATACCCTCAACATTGAACAAATTTAAGATCCACCCACTAAGACAGGGATGGAAATAGAAAGAGGACCTGAGAAACCCTCAACAACACAAAACTGAGAATAGAACATCCATAACTAGGTTGTAGGAATTGACAGGGGAAAGAAGCCAATACTTGAAAATTTCCACACACCAGGAAGTCTAAGCAATTCCATGTCATGGGGAGATAATCCAATCCTCGTTCCTATAGATGAAGTGGTCGATCTCCATGAAATCACTTACAGAAGGAAAATATGAGTAATAGTTAGGAGGACTAGAAATAAAATAATAATCACCCTAGATAACATTATGATGATCACCACATAGGAAAACTTGTTGGACGTTGAGTAATCCAGAGTAAGTGAATTGTTGGGAGACAGAATGGCTATATCCAATGTTGCCATCGATAGAGAAAAATAAGATGAACGAGACAAATATTATATGAGGGCATAGTTGGTGAGACTCATACATAAAGTAAAATATTATCAGGACACAACCCTAGTAGTTGGGTTCCTAAAGGTCGAGCTCAGGGAAATTTATGGCCAATTCAAATAAAAAAGATAATTTTTCATGACCTAGATCATTGGCTATCATGAGGAGACCTTATTGGGCATCATATCTTACAAATACATGATGATATGGTTTTAGAAATATCATAATGTGTTGGATCAAATCGAATACATCAAAGATATCCAGAAAGGTTGAGAAGAAGAGGAACATGGTATTAGGTTTCTCATAGATGAGAGTCTGATCAGGTTCAAAATAGTGGCAGAATATTGGGAACAATTGGTGATAGAGATAGAATATAGAGTGCAAGAAATATGGAGGAATGTCTTGGGAATTGGGACAACATAAATTAGAAAATGAGGAACATTTGGTTCCAAGAGTTTCACATACTTGACAATTTTGTTAACCTGCGCACCATAGTCCAATAGTTCTAGGAGCTCGATGTAGAATTTGATACCGAGTTTCGTGAGATCAGAACACTTGAAAAGGGACAAGTTGATAAATTCACCGATGGGCCGATAGGGGTAGCATGGGTCCTATGACATATAGGCTCCGAGATAAACCAATTCAAAGACTAAGTGATGGAAATGAAGGATAAGCTCAACATGCCAATGGATCAACATCATTTTTCGTATCTTCATACATGTGAGGATCTCTTCTCCTAGTGGTATGAATATGACAAGGAGAATCCTTTGAAATGACTAAAGTTCACTGATAGATTCCACATGGACTCAATCCAGTTTATATTTTGTTTTATTTATGTTAAGAAAACATCATTATTATTGTTTTCATGGGATTTCCATATAAATGAAGAACTACTTTGAAGTTTAATATTGAAGCTCATTTAGCGTTGGAGACAATTTTTTCCAAATCTTGTGGATTAGCATAGTTTGTGGATTGTTTTGCATATAGTTATCTGTTACAAGATATTTAGTAATATTGTTATTGTGTTTAAGCTATCTTGAATGGTTGTGGTTTCTAAATGGATGTTGGCATAAGTTCGATGGTGTTTTAAAATTTTCTTATGTTATGCAGCAATAATAATTATTTCTAGTTATTTATTTATGTCGTATGTGTTCCCTTTCAATTATTAGATGATATTTTCACTACTTGATCAATATAAAACTATTGTTCAATATTGGTTGAAGAGATATATCTTTTACATGTTTTTGGTAAAGGTTAACTACATAGAGTCTTCTTCATAATTTAGTTGTTGAATACCCAATAAATAAACTAATAAAATAAAAAGAAAAAAAGTCTAGTTGAGAGAAGATCTCTCCTTAAATAAGATTAAATCCCATTGAAACTTGTGAGGTTATCATTCCATATAATCACGCTACCTTAAATAGGGAAGAGTCTAATTGGGCCTCATCTCTGGGAGTGATTCCTATTGTTGATTCAAAGGGAATTTAGACCCCTCAACAGAATTGGCACTAGAAGGAGGGCTCGACAAATGCATGGCTAGTCAAAATAGTTATTTCAATAGTAACTTTTCTCAAATATCCTATAGATTCAAAACAAACCACATGCATGGATAGTCCTTCTCAGGATAGCCCTAAGATTGAAGGTACCTCTTCTACTAGTGAGTCACTACCTACCAAAGACGGTTTGTACCTTCACCTAGAAAAACCCTATGTGATCCCACATGATGAAATAAACACGTTTAGGAGGATTACCAGAGAATACACTCGTCAAMTGAGAGMATTTCCATTAGCTTAATTTCTACCCTRYAGGAAATAAACTACGAGACCAGTTGTTGATGCCCTAGATCACACCTTTGTCCATACAGTTGAATATCTAGTAAATTTTTCCCTAACTGAAATTGACTAGCCTCTCAGTTTTATTCCTAAAAATTCTATTTTCACCCCACCATAAAGTACACACTCTAATCTTGATAGTTATGAATATGAAGAAGTCAATTCTAACTCAGAAAACTCAGATTACAGGTCATATGATATGGAAAACAACAATGAAGAAATCCCAGAAGGTAATGATCAACCTACAAACAACCAGTCGTTGCTGGCTAGGGATGCCCTGGATTTATAAGGCAGGTTACATCACTTACCTAGTCAACCATAGAAACTTCTCCCAAAACTTTACCCTAAGACCTTTGTGTTTCCTAAAGACCACATTAAGAAGTTCATATTGACAATAAGATTGATGAATGTCCAACATGAAGGAATATCATGTGTATTGTTCCCTTACACCTTCGATAACTTGGATTCAACATGGTATTTTAATCTCCCGGTTGGATTCAATATTAATATTTGGATGGAATTTCGTAAAGTGTTTCTGGATAAACTTGTTGAAGAGACAACCACCAGAGCCTTGATGGCTCAAATTTTCACTTCCACCATGGGGCCCAAAGAGAAGGTCAAATATTTTAATCAGAGATTTACAACCATCCTCAATAAGTTTCAACATGATTCTAGACCTACCTAAGAACTACAGATTAAGGTTTATGCTTATGCATTACTAGCATCTATATCTATGTTCGTAAAAGGGGCCGCTAAACCCACTCCGACTGAGAATTTTGAGGAAGCCAAAATTCTCGAATTCCAAATGAAATGTTGTAAAGAAAACCATATCTCCTTGTCAAGGAAGGAAATACAATAACCATATAGGAGAGGACTTTTGTGGACATAGTCACTAGGTAAACCAACATAACAAAACACTAAAAAGGATAATGCATACTTGGAAAGTCTATAAACAATGCTTAAGAAACTATCCAACAAAATCATAGACGTGAAGAGGAACGTAGGGGAAGGAACATAACACCCTATACCCTAGAAACCATTTTTTAGAATGCCCCATTGTTTAAGGCAATAGAACCTCCACCTGCTAATATAAACATCGATTTGGGAGAAGTGGCCTTCGATTCTTATTGTAATTACCATCAAGAAGATAATTCATAAAAATACTACCCTCAATGGGTTAATGCCATGAACTTATTGGCCAATCGTTTCTTGGATGGTCATGATCTAACTGAATATCCCATTGACAAAACATCAAATTCTATAGAAAATGAGGTTAGTGAGCCACCCAAACAAACAACTATGGCTATGTGGAATGTCATCCATATGTCATCTTATGAGAGTCTTATGGAAGAAGAGGAATTTTCAGACGCTCTAACAGTCCAAACTAGGAGAAAGGGACCCATCATGAAAAATGAACCTGTCATAGCACAAGATCCTAAGAGATCTGAGAAAAAATTATCCTCAGCTCAACCAACCCAACCACTTAATTCTTCCCCAAAGTTCTAGGCTCGTGAAATAGAAAATATAGAATATAACATGGTAGAATACCTGAAGAAGTTGAAATCTAACATTTATGTGATGGACTTATGCAAAATTACTAAACATAAATATCTATTGTTACAATCCTTGGAATAGGATGAAAATCTCATGTTAAATCAAAATCCAAATCCAATCTCAGGAAAATGAATCTATGGGGAAGTCAGTAAGCCTAACGTGAATGTCTGCCGATAAGAAACCTCAGTCATCTTTCCCACTATTTTTGTTAACCTTCAAAATCTAAAATAGAAATATCCACAATTGCTTAGTTGATTCTAGTGCTTCTTTGAACTTCATGCCTCTGTCTGTGTGCAAGAATCTGAATGCTACTCCTACCAAAAGTGACATGCACATTATTCAACTAGATAGAATCAAAGTTAAGGTAATTGGGGAACTGGAAGATGTTATGATCTGGATTTCCTCTAACAAAAAATTCTACCAGGTCATAAACATCATAATTGTAGATACTCTGGAATCCTAGGGGATGTTGTTAAGTAGGGATTGGTCCAAAAAATTACATCGATATTTCATTACGGGTTGGTCCCACTTGTGGTTACCATTGAAGGGAAATCCTAACATGATCATGATTAACCAGGAAAAATATTTGAAACATATCATCACTGACCTAGAAGCTCCTAATGAACCCTCCTCTACTAAATTCTTGGTCCTAGGAAATTATTCTTGTGACTCCGACTTTGGTAATTTCTCACCATGATTATCTGAAGTGTTATTTTCCCAAAGGTCAAAGTTTCCACTGTAGGACAATTTTGAAATAGTTGAGAAATATAGTAAAACTGAACATAATCTTCATGCTCAGATCATAAAATATGAAAAGGAAATCCCAAAGGTAGAATTAGACAAGAAAGTACCCAACTTCACTTCTGAGATCTGGAATTTATTCTTCGACGAATCAAAATCCCAAGAAGGGGTTGGTGTAGGCTGCATTTTCATTTATCTAGAAAGAAAACATATTTTTTTGTCATGTAGATTAGAGTTTGAATGCACAAACAATACCTTTTGAATACGAGGCACTAGTTCAAGGACTTAAGAAATCCACTGACTTAATTATCAGTAGGAAGTTAATAGGTTGATATAAAATTTCCAAGCATTCAACATTACAACCATACCTCAATCTAAAAATATATTGGTTGATTATTTAGCCACAACAACTTTGAGATTATCTACCTTGGAATATTATGAAGCCGCTAGGTTTTCTCTAGAGTTGTTATACAAATATTCTATCCCATATAACATCACTAACTGGAGGGTATTTGAAGGGACGAACAAATTATATCCCTTTTGACCAATGAGGAAAAATTTAGGGATTTGACTATTGATGATGAATTTTTTTAGAGGATACTCACTAAGCATGAATATGGAGAGAATAATGAAGTAAGGGGAAAAAATCAATGGAACCCAAAATTCACATTATACCTAGGGGAGTGGTCAACCTCGAAAACCTCTTTAGTTTATGAGAAAAATTTAAACATCCCAAGAATGTCAAAATGAGAGGTTCTTATCCTTCCTATGAAGTTATAAATCTAGGAACTATCGATAACCCTAATAATATTAACCTTGGGAAATCACTATCCCTTGAGGAAAATAACACTTACCTAAAGTTGTTTAGAGAATATCGAGGTTTTTTTTTCTGGTTCTACCAATATTTGAAAACATATGATACTAGGATCATCCAACACACCATCCCACTAAGACTTGAAGTCAAGTTGTTTGAACAAAAACCAAGGAAGTTTCATCCATATCTTGAACATCTAATGCAGAAAGAGATGAAAAAACTATTGGACGCCAATATCATATTTCAAGTGAGACATTTTGCATGGTTAGACAACTTAGTACAAGTTAAAAAGAAGTAAGGAGAAATTCATTTTTGTGTAGACTTCATAAACATTGACAGGGATTCAACACAATATAACTATCATGTTCGTCCTATGGAACAAATCCTACAGACTGTATTTGGATCCAAGATTTTTTTACTTCTATACAAATTCTCAAGATATAACCAAGTTTTGGTATCATAAGAAGATAGATTGAAGACAACGTTTTGTACTAAGTGGGGTATATTTTCCTATAAACAAATTCCATTTGGATTGATTAATGTAGGAGAAACCTTCTAGAGATCCATGGATGTGGCCTTTAGAGGGATGATAAAAAAATGTGTGGTGATCTACTTAGATGATGTCACAGTTTACTCCAAGAACAGAGAATACCACTTCGCTGACCCACCAAAATTTTCAAAAGGTGCATGAAGTACATAATATCTTTGAACCCAAAAAATACCATATTCAGGGCGAAGGAAGGAAAAATGTTAGGCCACAATATTTCTAAATATGGCATCAATATTGACCGTGAAATAGTAAAGGCCATATCACATCAATTTCGTGAGGAAATTCACACCCGACTTCATAGAAATAGTCAAACCATTACAAAATATGGTACACAAAGATGCAAAGTTTAAATGGAGTGAGGAAGGGAGAAAGGAATTTAATGAAATAAAATCTACCATTTCCCAATCCCATGTTCTACGGAGTCCCAATTTCAACAAGGATTTCTTCCTTTACACTTTTTCCTCCAATCAGTCCTTAGTTGTAGTCCTCACTCGAAAAGATGACAAAAACAATGAGGCCCCTATCTCATTTATGAGCACAAACCTCCAAGGACCTAATATTAACTACCCTCCCATTGACAAACAAAATTACGTTGTCTATAAAGCAGTAAAATAATTCACATCCTATATCCTCAAGAACCATACTAAGGTTATAATGCCCCATCCAATGGTGAGGTCACTTTTCACGCAACAGGAAATGAGATAAAGGAGAAGTAATTGGATGACAGTCATCCAATAATTCTATATAGACATTAAACGAAAACATATAGTCAGGGGCCAAGGGTTGTGTAAATGGCTGCAGAATCCCAAGACCTTATAGAATTAGAGAATTCAGGTTGGGATAATGAGTTGTCCTTATGTTGTAGTGAAGTAATGTGTATCCCACCCAAGCATGACTCCTGGTATTCTCACTTATATTATTTCTTGCATCATGTCACTTTCCCTGAACACTTAAATCCTAGGGAAAGGAGAGAAGTCAAGCTAAAATCCACTCAATATTGTCTCATTAATTTTGTTCTTTTTCGTAGGAATTATGATGATGTTTTTCTAATATGTCTCGAAAAAGAAAACGCTGAGAGAGTGTGAGAGGAACTTCATGAAGGTCCAACAGGGGGACACTTCGTAGGTGAAACCACTGCTCACAAAATTTTAAGGGTAGGATATTATTGGTCAAATTTGTTCAGGGATGCTCACACATATGTTAGAAAATGTAAAGTTTGTCAATTTAGTACTGAAAATGAGAAAAGGGTAGTCATTCCATTGCAACCAGTGACAATTTATATACCTTTTGAGAAATGGGGAATATACATAATAGGAGAGATAAATCCTAACTCATCAAAAAACCACAAATAAATACTTACGACAATTTATTACTTTATGAGGTGGTCGGAAGTTATTCCCCTTACTCATGTCAATGAAAAAGTAGTGATACAGTTTCTGGAGTAGCACATCATGATGATATTTGGGGTGCCTTCGGTTTTGGTATTTGATAATGCTGCATATTTCTCTTCTACTCTATTAGATGACTTTGATTTAGATAAAGGTATTATTCTAAGGCACTCTGCCAACTATTATCTATAGGCGAATGGTGTTTCCGATTATACTAATAAAAATGTGGTAAGAATCCTTAAGAAGGCAATAGTAGAAAATCATCGAAATTGGAAAATTGCACTACACAACACTCTATGGGATGACAGGGTAACCCCTAAGGATGATTTGGTAATTCCCCTTAATTTATAGTGTATGATCACAAATCCATCCTACCAACTAACTTATATCTCCCATCCTTGCAACTTTCTCATTCCTAAAGAGGACAACCCTTTCCAACATGCAATAGAGAATTGCCACCATTCTTATGGTTGAAGAAGAACAAGAATAGGATATGAGGAAGTTTGCAGCCGATCAACAAATAGTTAAAAAATGGTTTGATAAACACAAGGCTAGGAATAAAAACTTTGAATTAGGGAACTTGTTTCTCAAGTGGGATAAAATCAACAAACCAAAGGGGAAACATTCAAAGTTCAAAAATTTGTGGCTTGGACCTTTTTAAATCACTGA
>SNQJ01S0256718.1:0-12490 GCA_010110895.2 Picea sitchensis | reverse complement strand
CAATAGAAGGATTTTTATACTTTGAAAGAAAAGATCAGTTCAGCGCCAGTTCTTGCACTTCCAAATTTAAGACAACCTTTTGAAATCCAAATAGATGCAAGAAATTATGCAATGGGAGCAATTTTGTTACAGCATGGTAAGCCCATTTGTTTTCATTCTGAGACTTTTAATGGTGCTGTGATTAATTATCCTACTTAGAATTGTATGCATTGGTAAAAAGTGTGAAAAAATGGAAACATTATTTGTTGGTAAAAGAAACTATTGTTCACACCGATGATCAACCACTGCAATACTTACAATCACAGACAAAGCTACAACAAGCTAGGCACTTCGGATGGATGGGTTTTCTTCAACAGTTTCACCTGGTCATCAGGTATAAGAAGGGCAATTTTAACAAAGTCGTTGATATGCTTTCAAGGCCTATTATTAGTGCTTCAATTATTCTTAAGCATAGTCCTATCATGCATGAAAGTTATGTTGAGCAATATGCTTTGGATACTGATTTCAAAGAAGTATATGAAACTTTGTGCCACTCTAACCATGTTGAAGAATTGGATTACCATGTGCATGATAATCTTTTGTATCATCTTGGCAAGTTGTGTATTCCACAAGGGGAAAGAATCAACATTATAAGAGAAGCACATTCTTCTCTTATTGCCGGTCATTTTGGTGTAGGCAAGACAATGGCTAATTTGCAAAGCTACTACTACTGGCCTAAAATGAATGAAAGTGTTTCAAGATATGTTCGAGGATGTTCGTTATGTGCCACAAGTAAACCTAGCAATCGAAAGTTGGGTTTGTATACTCCACTTTTGGTTACTTCTCGACCTTGGGAAAGTATTTCCATGGATTTTGTAGGTGGTTTACCTATGTCTAGACGTAATCATGATTATTTTTATGTTGTGGTTGATTGATTTAGCAAAATGTGTATTTTGATGCCTTGTATGAAGCAAGTTACAGATGAACAAATGACACAAATCTTATTTCAAAATGTTTGGGTACATTTTGGATTGCCTAAATCCATTATTTCTGATCGGGATTCTCAATTTGTTGGAAGTTTTTGGTCAAGTTTATGGGCACTAATGGACACCAAAATTAAAAAGAGCACAACTTTTCATTCGCAAATAGATGGTCAAACAGAGGTCGTAAATCGAACAATGGTGCATCTTCTTCGTGCTTATTGCAGCAAGAATCCTAAACTTTGGGATGAGCATTTACACTACATTCAACATGCTTACAATCGAGCTAAGCACGCTTCGACTCAAACATCGCCATTTGAAGCATGTTTTGGCTATTTGCCCAAATATCCTTTAGATTTTATCTTTGGTAAGGATATTGCTATCGATGGTCAATATGACATTGATAGGGCAGAAAATTTCATAGAACAAATTCAGTCGATACATCAGGTGGTGCAAGAGCAGTTGGAAAAGAGTCAAGCCAAGTACAAGACGAGACATGACAAGCATCATGTTGATCATTGTTTCCAAGTTGGAGATGAAGTTTGGATTTACATCAGTAAGGAGAGACTTAAAGGATAAGTTAAAAAATTGAAACCGATTCGATATGGTCCTTTCAAGATTATCGACAAGATTGGTAACAATGCCTTTCGTTTAGATTTGCCTCCTTATATGCAAATGTATGTAGTTGTTAGTGTTGAGAATTTGAAATTATATGAGCCTCCATTGATTGATGACCATGGAGAGCATGTTAAGATTCCTTCTATAGATTATTTTTCCCCAGAATATCTTACAGAACTGCATGAAGACACCATCCTTGATAGGAGAATGCGAACCTCAAAACGAGGAAATGTGGAGTATCTTCGAGTTGGTCTTAAAGGTACAAATCCAACAAAATCCAAGTGGATTGAGGTTGGAAGGGTGAGGGAACTATACCCTTATCTTCACATAGACTAAATATAGTCTTTTGGAGGTCCAAAAGCTTTCCAATGGGGAGGTGTGATCAGGGGATCAAATTTTGCTCAAAAATTCAAAGTGCTCAGAATCACTTCAAATCGGATGAGAGCATAGGTCTCGTCGTTGCAAACCCAACACAACTCGTTTGGGTTCAAACAGACGTTGGGATCGAGAGATATCGCGTTCTGTTCAAAATGGAAAACATGCAAAAAAGGGATGCTGACTGTACAAGTCCGTACAGTCTGTACGGACGATGATATGGAAGACCGTATGGATGATGTGGTAGACATACACTAACATGGTATACATTTATTGGACAGATGGCATATGATGTGTTTTGGCAGTGAATGGGGATGCGACACGTGGCCCAATTGAAGGCCTCCATGTGTCACTTATTTATTTGTTAAAACCTTTGCACTCAACGGGAGTCGACCCCGTGACCTCCGGGGCAAGGGTAAAGCTTTGGGAAAGGCTGCCCAACCGGTGCACCCACGTATGTTCCTTGTTAGATATGTTTTAAACATTGTATTTAACATTGTTATATTGTATATATGGGTGTGGACCGGGTCGGGGCTAAGCCCCGACCCATGGTCATGTGTTATATTATATGTGACTAGCGCTACGGTGGTTACCACCGTAACCATATATTGTAACCCTTTGATATATATGTGTGCGGTTTACTATGTGACCACTGTACCATCGCATGCGGGTTTAACATATGGTTCCAACGGTTATTTAACCATTAGCCCTGTTGTGTGTTGGCATGGTCGTATCACTGCCATGTGCCCACGGGCCTTGGTAGTTAGGGCCAGCGCGTAAACGGTTTGACAGTTTGGACCGGTGGTGCGGTTGCGCCCAGTTCCAGGTTTTCATGCTTTAAATTGTGTGTGGGCTAGGTTGAGCTAGAGGAGGTGCGTTTTGTAGATGCAGAGACAACAAGCTTGAAGGGGAGACTTCAAGGAAGCCTATCTTCTTCGTTTTTTGGCCAAATGAGGTGTCGAAAAATCCCAACTAGGGGTTTTTGGACGTTATGAAGTCATTGGAGCAGTCTATTTGGTAGTTTGAGCATTTTAAAGCACATTTTTGAGCACTTTGAGCAAATAATACAAATGATCCATTGGAAGATGGACTAGAAGATGTAGCCCAAGAGAGGGGTGAACTCCTTTATCATTTGTTGTGTTATGAGTTTTATGTTCATTGTTTATGCTACTGTTTATATGAATCTTGAATGAGTAAATCCTATTATAAGTTGTGTTGCAAAGTTGATCCATTTGCATTTTAACACACAAAATTTTACTTGCAAATATTTTCAAGAATACAAGTCTTCTTCATTTTTAGATCATCCATAGCCTATATCTCAAAAAGTATAATGTCCCAAAACATGAATTTTTTACTAGAGGTACTTCGTTATGTATCTTAAGCAATTCCAAATTTAGTTGTCTGATTCATCCTAGAAAAAATGTTGTAGTTAAAATTCCAAGATGACTTGCTTGAATCAGCAAAACCATAAGATCAATGCTATGATACAAAATGTTATGAACCAACGCCTTGAAAGTGAAAAAAAATCAATGGATATATTCCACTTCAAGGGGGAAACCTTATTTTATAATATATCTAGTTCAAAAGACAAGACCATATGAGTTAATATGATCTTAAGACTGGGTCTCATTGTTATATATATATAGGATACAAATGGTACAATTATAATGAAAGGGTACAATGACGGGTTCTTTCCTACATGAAAATATAACATTAGAAATGTAATAACTTAATATCTAGGGCACACTAAGGGGTTTTATACATACAATGGGGATTTTTCTAGGGATTAACAAAATTTCTCACCTTTGTGACAATAAGAGGCTTCAAAATGAAAAACACTTTATCTTATAATGTTCTGCATACACCCACGTTATATCTCAATTTCAAAATATTTGTAAAAGTATTGACCTTCCTAGTATTTTAACTCATCAAAGACAAGGGGATTTAGGAATTCCTCTCTTGTAGATTTTCAGGCAGGTAAATAAAATTCTAAATAAAAAACAAGTAATTCTTTATAGTTTTATAAGGTCTGATAAACCATTATTGGTGTTAGTGAATGTTAACAACCAACACCACCATCACCACCACCATCATGAAAATGATAAGATAGAAATTGAAAAACAAAAGTCATTGTAACATACCATACATTAATAACTCATTGAAATTATAAAACTTAAACTGAACATCTAAAATCCCATGATTGTAAAACTAAATGAAATATTAAAAGTATTTAAACCACCACAACAGCAAAAAAAAAAAAAAAAATTTAATACATTCTAAATTAATTTTAAATTTAGAAATAAAGAATTTCAATAAGATGTCAATTTTGTTTATAAATTTGATAGTATAACTAGATTAAAATCAAAGTCTATAAAAAAAAATGGGTAAATAAATATCATGTGTATAATTTTCCCTACATAAACATAAAAGATAAAAAGAAGAGTTAAATATTTTGAAGTAAAAATAGTATTAGTTTTTGATGTATTTTTTAAGTTAAATTAATTTGAGATCTAGAAAAGAAAAAATCCATTTGCAACTCATTAAAATATGGGTAATACATATTTTGAAGTAAAATTAATATAAGTTTTTGACGTATTTTTTAAGTTGAATTAATTTGAGATCCAAAAAAAAAAGAAATTCATTAATATATAATGATAGTTGGTTAAAAATATACATACACACCTTCAACTAAAACACTCTACATTGTTCTCCATATCTCACACCATACCTCTCCTCCTATGACTAGGGATTTTTATCTCTTCTAGCCAAATGATCTTTAAAGGATGGTCATTCATTCTTATGATGACCTTCCTTTCTGCATGTAACACACCATAATTATTCATGCTTTTACTTCCCTTAAGTAAGTTCTTACAACTGAATTGGCAACGTTGCTAATTGTGACTGAACATGAGCCATCCCTACGCCATTATCTCCTATAGGGGATGCTTCCAAATTCACGATGATCTCTAGTGTTTCTAAATTCGACGTAATATTTTGCTACGTCAATGGGCATTATATTTGTGGTAACAACCCCACAATAAAACATTCCCTATGCCGCTCATCTGGAATCTGGAAGATCAACTGATCCATCAATATCTTGAATATCTGATCAAAATACCATACTCAGTCATTCTGCAATTTCTTGATCTCTTTTATCTTCGTAATACATTGTGACTCAGACTTTGATATCTAGAACTCTTTTAACATGGATTTCCTAATGTCTTCCAACATTCTAGCTTGTACCATGGGAATAATGGATTGATACTTCATATACCGGAGTAATGCATAGTGTCTGGATGTTGTCACTAACTACGCAATTTTTGTATCGTCATAATGGACATGTTTCAATGTCCATATTGCTTCACACAAAAAAAGTGTTTCTCTGAATCTTTAGTTCCTACTTCGTGGAACATAGACATTCATAAAGTGGGGTCTAACCCCGCTATTGTGTACTGCATAGTATTCTTCCTCAGTATTGTTAACTGAATTTGGGTCGGCGTACTAGCTCCAATACTCTAACTACCTTTACTTCTATTCTTGCTTCCTTCACTAACTACAAGTGACAAATTTTCATATCTTACCTAAAACCTTGGATATGCACACTGGGTCATGGGTTTGAAATAGAGTCTAGATTGAGTGGGGATAATGGAATGTAATTGATCTCCTTCTGTTGGAATAATTTGAAGGTCCTTTTCCTTCTCATTTCTTTCTGTGCGTGGAATTCCTTTGATATGGAGCACTACACTAGTGTCTCTTTCCTCAAACTCACTATGTTTCCCTTCTCTATAAACCACGATCCTCTTCCTACTCTACCAAAATATTTTTCATCTTCCAAACACTCCAATCTCTTCTTTTGTTGCACCTTCTTCCTTTCTCGAAATTATCAGTCCATTTGTTCCTTATTTATTCTTTCCTGCATCCCTCTCCTCCATACTCACATACCATCCCCTAGTCAACCCCCAACTATCTGTGCATGCAAAGGAGCCTAGATACTAGGGTGATCATATTTCAACTTTATAACCCCATTATCACATAGCAGTGCGTTGACCCAATTATACAATGATTTCAAATATCTTCTACATGGACCTTTTAAGAACTTTGTTTCTACAGCACTATATGAATTGGTACAATCTATAATAAACTCAGTAATATAACTTCCTAATACACTATCTGTCCAGAAATCAACTGTACACAAGATATGATTACTTATGCTATTAACTTGTTGGATCAACTTAGGGGTCCAACTCCTCAGAAAAATGGTGCATAATGTTACATTCTTTTCATCTAACCTCTATAACCACTCATCCAAAACTATGGGGAAGTCAAAAAAGAAAATATCATGTAAGTTTCTAAATACATGCTTCTATAGCCACTAATCCGAGCTGATTAACAGGTTCTTAGTATGATCTATGGAAAACTCACACTCCCTCATATCTAACGACTGTCATATATCTTCCTTATTTGGCCTCCACGTTCCCTTCAGTCCCAAATATTGGTCCCGACAACAAAACAATTTTTTGGTGTACAGTGGGAAGACCTATGGTTCAACATGAATTTACCAACAAAAACCTCAGAGACCTACCCTTCCTACATCACCCACAAGTAGGTTAAGTCATAGTCGAGGTATCTATGGGAACTATAGGAACCAAGCTTTTGCAGTGTTGAAGGGATGAGAGTAAATCCTTATAACCATTATACTTAGCCTTATATCATGTCCACAGAAACATAGTAACATGAAACATATTTAGAGTAAAAAAACATATATTATATGCATGGAATAAGCAAAATGATCACCTCATATTATAACACATAAACACCAAGATTTAATCTGGTTCACATAAGATGGGTTACGTCCACAATGATAAACTTCTTATTATATTATTCAGAACATCCATTACAAATTATGCGCATTGCACTCATACACTATTCCCTTGTCGTTCTCCTATCTCTCTATCTCTCTTTTTCACTCTTCACTCTTACATATCTTGCATACCTTAGATACGTTCTTACTTAGCTCCTCATACATTCCCTACTGTCTATCCCAAAACCCTTACATATTTATAGACTTACAATAAGGCTTAGCCTGTATCAATGGACCCAAAATGCCTAACGTCTTCCAATGGTATTCCTTCTTTGGCACGTTCCAATCCCAAAAGTGCACCAACTGTCTTTCCTTCTTTTCTACATGTTGATGTTTCTCTATTTGTGCACTATGCTCCTCCATAGTTCCCAAAACTGGTCCTAAAATCCTATCCCAATAGATTTCCTAAATCCATGTGACACCTTGAGGTAGTGGTCGAATGTGTGGTTGCAACCAGAGAGATTATATTAAATGATCTCGTGATTTGTGCACACATAAGTGGATTAAATCCCACCTCGATTTCCTTCAAAATTTAATGGGGTGGCAAGTGTGGAGGGGAGTCTCATTGATCCTAGACGAAACATTATAGTCTATTAAACATCGGGTTTAAGGACAGTCTTAGACAACATTGTTGAATCTTTTTCCGTACATGAAGGAGTGTGTATGGAAGAAAAGAGAAACATAAAAAAAATCATAGTCTTTGGTGACTCCATGATGGTTGTTTGAGCAATCAACAAGAGAATCCATTCCGAAAACAATGATTTCAATGGCATAAACAATTTTTTTGTTGAGTTTAATATATATCAAATCAAAAGATATTTAAACCCCCTAGTTTGGAAAGTGGCATTATTAATTTGAAAGGAGTATGGGAGGATATGCATATACCATAGTCTCATCCCCCTCAGTCTTTTTATGGAAAAGTGTTATTTTATATCTCTTTGATGCTTGTGATAAACTCCTCGCATAGTCAGGGATTAATGTGATTTGTTCGAGAATTCATTTTGACATGATCCCTTCTAGTTTTTTAGGTGGTACGATGGCTCTAGATATGGATTTTTCTTCACTGACATTCTAGAGGGTCTCAATTCTTAGTTCAGTGTGGGATTATAAGTTTAAACATTTGTTCTTGAAGGGTGTTTGTTCAAGAGAGCACTTTATGTCTTACTCATTGGTTTTAGTTTGGGCTGCAGAGGAAGGCATCCTTTTTGTGTCAATTCTATTCACTTCACTTTTTAGGTCCCTTGTTGTTTTTCCACCCTTGTACCTTGGTTTTGGTGTTGATTTTTTTCTCTTCTATAAGGTTCTTTTCTATTATGACTTGTTTCCTTTTGTTGTTATCTGTGGAATTGGATCTACTATCCTTGGGGGATGGAGAATTTATGGATTTTAGTTGCAACAGGTAGAGATGAAATTCTCCTAGAGTTATTTTGAAAAGGTCCTACAACATCACGAGGAAATTTCCCAAGCAAATTTATCAGCATTGCAACAACTTTCGGCCAAATTTGGGGAATTCAAGTTAGCTTTGGTTACCCTGACTTAGAGGATGAATGAAATGGAGTTGGATATCCAACAGTTAAAGACTATGGCATAACCATGACACTCGACCTTGGTGTCATTCAATAAGGGAAGAAAATCTCTTCGAGAAGGTGGTATAGGAAAGGGTAACGATGAATGAGGAATTCCCCTTATGGACATTGAAGCTCTGCATCATCCCATAGCCCTAGATTTTGAATACTTTGTAAGCTCTAACTAGTAAATGTTCTACAAAGGTTTGTGGTCTTTGAGTCGGTTTTATAAAGATGTAATCAATGTAAATGAATAAGGTAGTGACTTAGAAATGACACCATATTTTGTTGTCTTCTATCTTGAATTATATACATAATAAGGTCCTTTCTTAGACTTTATATGATTGTTGTTTTCTTTAGCACAACTTCTTTTAATATAAACACATTTTAGTTTAGTTTAAAAAAGAAAAAATACCAAATTTATATGGTAAATAGATATTTCATGTTAATTGTGTGGAAATCATAAAAATATAGTAAACAATATACTCTATGAAAATTCATGAATTTGACTTTGGAATATGAATATCCAAACTTATATATTTAATATGCAAAAATATTTATTTTTGAAATTAGAAACATGAATATACAAGCTTAGGTAATGCATTATGCAATGAATTGTATCTAAATATGTAAATTGAAAGTAAAAAATGTTTGTTTTTTAAAACTCATTCATATAAAATTGCATTTATCATTTACTACTAAATTCATAAATTGATATTTTATTTTTTATTTTATTTATATAATTATTTTCATGTTGAAATATCAATAATTTAAAATTTAATTTACAAATTTATATATTTGTAATTAAATTTATATGCATGTTTGTCAACATACAATTTTTCATTATGAATTTATATAATTATTTATTTGAAGTATAAATATTTATTTAAAATAAAATAATCATGTTTTACAAATAAAATACAATATTGAAATTAAAAACATTTATTAAAAATTGCCCCGGATGGGGTGACACGCGGTTATTTGGTGACAGTTGGAGGCACACTCGGCCTGGGCTTAAATGTCGAGGGTCGCCACCCACAAGCTAGCATTAACGATGGGGGGCGACTTTTGCAGCAGACACAGGATGGAAGTACTCCTCCCTCGCGCGTTCATTAACAGCCACAGCGCACTCGGGATGGGAGAGGTTAAGTGTGGGCAGATGACCTCTGCTCCTGGATATGTGAATTTCTATACGCCCAGACTGCGTAGGGCTGCACCTGCCTCGGCTCTAATTCTCGCTGGAACGCTCTGGTGCAGCCCAGCTTCTTTTGCGCCCAATCTCTCAGCACTTTCGGTGTATCTTTCTCTATATGATGCGAGACAGGTTAAGCTTGCTCGTGCCCTGCAACTAAATTTACTTTCGTCTTAGCTCACCTGCCTTTTACTGTATTCGCTCTGTTCTCTCACTATGGCCCGGAAAAGAGGTAGACCTCGCGGTGGCGCGGCCTGGGATGCACACAAGGTGCAGCGGCGACGGAGAGAGCAATTGGAGCGTGCCTTGGCTCTGGCGACCTCCATTCTCAGGAAAAAATCCAGGGCAGAGAAGTTGGTGCTTCTCGCCACCATAGATGAACCAGGAGCCGGTTGTAGCCGTGACGTTAAGACAAATACCCGAGAAGACCGGAAGGATGCTGGAACTGAGGAGGAGTTTCCACCCTGTGTAGTGGTGGAAGACCCGTTCATGGAGGACTTGACGATAGTGGAAAATACTCGTGCCACTAAGGTGACTCATCAAGAGAAACACACTCCCATCCCGGCACAGGACGACTACATCCCCGGCTGCATTGTGGAAGAAATTCCCTGGCCCGACGACGACAATGTGAGTAGCCATGACATACAGGCGAAGGAAGCAGGAACGACAGGTGCAAAGGTGGCTGTGCAGCAGAGGGAGTTCGACATTGGTTCTGGAGTGGCAACGGCCTCGGTGGATGTGGGTGGCAGCTTGCATGGCTCTCTCCTCCGGGAAGAGCACCTGGCTCTTGTGTTTGACCTTCATGGCCACATGTATGACCTAGAGCATCGGGCCCGCATCATGGGACAGTGCATGGACATGCTCCTCGATTATTTCTCCAATGCACCAGCTCAGCGGAAATGCCCCCTCTGCGCGCAATCTTTTGCCATCCCGGTTGGGTTCACGTGGCAGAAGGGCGAGGATGACAGGCCACCTGGCACCTAGGTTTTTATGCTATTGGTTCCTAGTTTACTTTGTTACTGTTTTATTCATATTTGGACTGTAGACATCTATCCTGGTTTCCTCCGGGCAAGACAAATGCTACTTTGTTTTACGTTTTATCATGCTATTTGGTTTTACATTTTATCATACTACTATGTTTTACCTATGCTGATTTCTGGTTATCGACAACATTTTTGGTGACTCCAGGCCTACTTTTTTGTACATTCTGCAAAATTGTTTTTCCTCTCTAATATAGTAAGTTCCACCTTTTTTATTTTAAAAAAAAAAAACATTTATTAAAAATTAATAAATATAATTTATAAAAATTACAAAATTTTAATGAAATCAAGTAAATTTATTTTCAAATTAGAACTCAGATAGATTTCAATGAAATATGTATGTAATTAGATTTTAATGAAACAAGTATGTAAAAAAGCACATTTTTTTTATTTAAATATTTAATTATATTTAAAATCAAAATATATAATTATTACGTATTCATTTTTTTTTAAATTATTGTTTTTTTATTAATTTTGTATTTCATGGAAACATTTGATACATTTATTATACAAATCAAATCATTTTGACTAATCCTCATTAGCTAATAAATAAAAATATATTCATTAAAAAAAATTATGTTGTAAATTATTGATTTAATTTATATTAAAAAAAAATTATATTGTAAATTATTGATTTAATTTATATTTATAAAATGTATACTTAATATTTTTACAATATATTGTAGTTTCTTTAAAAATATATAGAGAATTTATTAAATAATATTAAAAAAATTCATTAAAAAAAAACATAAATCATATAAATAAATTCAAATTTAACGAATTAATAAGTTTTTTGCCCTATTATGTTTTATCTTTTAACTTCATAACCTTTTGAAAAAAATTAAAAATAATGTATAATTCAAAGACAATAATTATGAAAAAAATTAAAAATAATGTATAATTCAAAGACAATAATTATGACTATAAACCCTTTTGTATTATTACTACTAGAGTTAATCAACCCGATAGAATATATATTATGTATATTCATTTTTATATATATATATTTTTAAATAATCATAAGAAAATAAAGTAATATCTTGCATTACAACTATTAGATTATATGATGATGATGATGATTAATGTCCACTAAAATCTAATTGGTCTATCGGATCTTAAGAGGGTAAGTGATTACTTGTGATTCTTTAGCATTTTGTTTCTGTGTTAGAAAAGCATTAAGAGAAGCTTTCCAAGATCACCATATTTTCATTGAGTTAAGAGGTTAGGAAGGTTGGTAGTGTGATCAATATTTTGAAAATGAGATCTAATATAAGTATAGGCTGGACAATCTAAGAGAAAGTACTTTTCATATTCAACCTTCTTAGTGTCACAAAGGTGACACACTCTTTCATCCCATGGCTTTTTAGGAATTGACCAAACCCAGTTTCACTATGAAGCTAGTGAAAATTTGTTCTTATCTTAGCAATGCTTATTTTTTTCTAACAAATAGATAATTTTCTTTTCATATTATATATATAATGAAAGGAAAATAATAGTTAAAAAAATAACTTTTTACATTATAAATATATATGAAAGCAATTATAAATATATATGAAAGCATAATAATAGTTAAATTATTTTTTAAGTAAAATTTAATTAGTTTATGACATTTTTATTTGAATATTTTAAAGTAAAATTTATTTTTTATTACATTCTAAATTGATTTAAAGTTTATAAATAAAGAATTTCAATAAAATATCATTTTTATTTATAAAATTTGAATAAAGATTAAAAGAAAAGTTAAATATTTTGAAGTAAAAATAATATTCCATAGTTAAATATTTTGAAGTAAAAATAATAATTTGTAACCACTCTGCATGAGTAAATGTAAAGGATTATTAATTATAATTAAATTGATAATCTGATTGTCCTAAGATGTT
>SNQJ01S0256717.1:0-12490 GCA_010110895.2 Picea sitchensis | reverse complement strand
GAACCTCCAATCTGGTCCATAATTCATTTGGAGTGAATTCTTGTGTGACATCACATACTTGGTGGAGAATTTATGGAGAAATAGACAAGCAGATAAATCCTATGGCCATATCTTGTCTATTGAGAAAGTCATTTTTCTCATCGGTGGAATTAGGATCTACTTCCATTGTCGTGGTTATTTGGTATAAGTCTCTACTTATGAGAAGAAATAGAATCTCTAACTTCCACTCCAAATAGTTATGAGGCGTGAGAAGTATTATCAGTGAGTAAAACATAAATTCCATCTTTTATGCGTTCTTCAATCTTCAGTACCTGCAAAAATAGTTTGGTGTATATTTTTCTTAGCAGTCATTCGGATTTGATACCATGTAAATGTTTTGAACCTGCACAAAATATATCTATCTAGACAATAATACACACATTTGCAGAGAGAATTGGAGAAAGAAGAAGGACAGAAAGAATGAAAGAATTCTCATTAACCGTATTCCACACTCAAAGAGTGAATAATTTACAATAGATATAGGATACATGAGTAACTAATGAGAAATAGTGGTGGTCTAGAGTGATATGGACACACACCAGCAGTTACAGGAATGAAATACCACCTAGTCTAGTCTCTCAGGCAGTTACGAGAATGAATTGCCACCTAGCTGAGTTAACTAGTCAACTAGTCTTCAGTTAACTGACTGAACAGTGAGTAGTGAGGATTTAACTCAGGGAATCAAGGCTAATGCGCCAGTTTGGTGATGATCCCAAGGCAAGGTCGAATTAACATGGTGATGATCCCAATGTTTCATGGTGATAAAACCAATGCAACATCTAAACTCAACTCAACTAATCAAATTGAAGTGTCAATTGAAAGAGAATATTCTCCAGGTGGAATATTCTCCCCTAAAATATAGGAGACTGGATAATGACTAATTGTGACTAATAAACTAGGAAAAACATTAGGAAAAATAAATCCTAGGTGTGTGTGAAGTAAATCCAACACTCTTTAGAAGAAGCCTCCATTACCAATTGAAGAAACTTCAAAACTATTTTTGTCAGGAAGTTTGGGGAAAATAAGACACTAGCCACCCAGGTCTTAGGACTCTCAAGAGTCAAGATGGATTTGAAAGAATTTGTTATTGATTACAATGAAAGTTTCCTTACTCTGCTGAAATGAATCCCATGTTCTTTGAAACCGATTGAATATGTAACTATTGAATTCTACACCTTTGTTTTACCTATGTCCATGGATGTATGTCAGAAACCCTAACAAAGGCACTCTGGAAGAATCTTTCCAGGAGGCCCTTAAATTTGAAAAGAATATGATGAGTTTAAAATGGAATGCTAACCCCAATCTATCTAAATATAGAGGTAAGGGTAAAGCTTTCTAGGATGCCCTTAAATTTTAAAAGAACATGATGAGTTTAAAAGGGAATTCTAACCCCGAGCTCTCTACAGACAAAGGTAAGGGTAAAGCTTCTATGTCCAAACACAATGAAGATAAAAACCCTTATGATTCAATGAATATGGAATCTCTTTAGAGGTTCATTAAGAAATTATCCAATGATCTGATAGACTTGAAGAAGGGTGGCGGAAAAGGATCCTCTATCTAGAAAAAATTCTTTATGTTCCCCCCTAAGAAAGAAAAAAATTCTTCACTGACTAACAAAAATGCCCCCTCTCAAACATAAGGCACTAACATGGAATATATTATCCAAACTCTTCAAACCTGGGAAACAAAGAATATAACCAAAGTCAATGAAGAAGGAGATGAAAGTAAGGAACAACAAGAACAACCTCCAGAGTCTCAAGAGCCCAAAGAACAATAACTAATTTTTTTCTGTGATATTTCTTATGGTGGAGATGAAGAAGAAATAGAATAGGTACACTTGTCACAAAACATTGTAACCACAAGAAGTTCCATCAATAAGAACTCAGATGATACCATGAGTATTGTTAATCATCCCACTCCTACCACGTCCAACACTAAACAAACTTCTTCTTCAACATATACCACTCCTAATCCTTCCAAGACCTCTCCCTCCAATCACAAAGCAACTAATCAAACTCCCAAACCTAGTACTTCTCCCATGCCCCTAGCCAGGTTGGAATATGATTTCCTAGAAATTCTAAGGAAGACCAAAGCCAACATTTCCTTGTTTGAGATTATCAAGATCCCAATAATTCAAGAGAATTTGATTAAAACTATGAAAGGGAAAACTTCCACTGGCACAAAAGAAATTAACACTGGAACAAAGAAGGGAACAACCAAGGCAAGTTATTCCAACAATAATACTCTATCTAAGAGTCAAATAACCACAAATACGTCCCTAACCAGATAGAGGTCTAGATATACCACCCCTCCTTTCCTCATTACTTTTGAAATATTTAATAGGAATTTTAATAACTGTATGGTATACTCATGATCCTCATCTAATTTCATGCCCCTCAAAGTTTGTGAGAAGCTCAATGTCAAACATGAACCATCTGACATTCAGATTATTCAGTTAAACATGACTAGAGTTAAAGTTATTGGGGAATTAAAAAATGTATTGATTAGGATGTCTGCTAATCCGAATGTTCATCAAACTATTGATATAATCATAGTAGACATACCTGACAACTATGGCATGCTTTTAAGTCAGGATTTTGCAGCTATGTTGAATAGTTACTTTGCTACTGATTGGTCTCATTTATGGCTTCCTTATAATGGTAAAATGAATTAGATAAGAATCGACAAGGAGAGGTATTTGAAACATGTAGTTACTGACCTGAATGACCCAAATGAACCGATAATGTTTAACAACTCAATTTTGGGTAATTATTCATATGAGACGTTTTTTGAGAATTTTACAGTTGAAACAACATCTCTTGTAGAATATAACACATAATCTGGAATCCTTTATTGCACCCAGATTGTTGAGCCAAACTATAATATAGTTGACCAGATTAATAGTCCCTCTGATGTACAACCTAACATAGTTTCTAAGGATAGACTAGAAATGCTTGTTAACTCTACTAAACCCACTAAAACAAAAAAATCTAAAATTTTGAGATCAACTTTTGAAACAAAGAAAGGGGATCCTAACATGTGGACACTATTTTTTGATGGATTCAAATCTTTAGAAGGTGTAGATGTTGGTTGCATATTGAAATATCTGAAAGGAAGAAAGACATTAATTTCATTCAGACTAGAATTCCCATGCACCAATAATACTACCGAATATGAAGCTTTACTGCAAGGATTAAGAAAGACAATAGATTTGAAAGCTGAGAAAATTAAGGTATTTTACGATTATGAAATTATCATAAGATAAGTAAGGAATACCATTCATTACCTTTCAATTTATTTAAAGAATTATCAATTAGAGGTTTGGGAACTGATCAAATCCTTTGTTTCATTTAATATTAGTTATGTACCTTGTTCATTGAACTGTGACAATGATTTGTTTGCCAATGTAGAATCTAGATTAATACCCTCAGATGGATTGATTCCTGACACTTTCTCTGTTGAAATTTTGTATAGGCCTTCAGTTCCTGACAACATCACTAATTGGAGAGTCTTTGATGATGACCAACAAATTATAAATTTATTACACCTCAAAGATACTTTCAAAGAATCTATTATAGATGAAGGCTAGCATGACCAAATGGTGAATCTAGATGCTACTGACCCACCTCAATCAAACAACCTATTAGGTTTGACCAATGGTATCCTCAAAAATGTAGTAAGATTGGAGAAACTTTATGATCTACAGGATAAATTCAAGAAAGTCAGCAATTTCAAGACCAACATTTCATTCATGTAGTTTAAAGTGGTGAACTTGGGGACAAATACCATGCCTCAAAACATTAATCTGAGAAAAAATCAGGGATGATTTTAAGGATGGAAATTGATTTTACAATGTAGAAACCTTAGCGAATATTACTAATCCTTATATGCCAACTATAAAATATTTGGCGATATTTTTGTAAACGTATTCAAATTTCTAAGGATTTTATATCGTTTGTATAAACTTTTGGAAATTTTTAGGGTAAAATATTTTTATCCTATAGAATTTGGGTGAATGATTTTTAGAATAACGAATATTTTTTTTGGAAAAACCATGGAAAATTATCCGATGAGCGAAATTTATCCCCTAAAATCATCCCTGGAAAAAATTGCTCTCCTGAAGAAAAGCATTCTTACATCAAATTATTCAAATAATACAAAGACATCTTTGTCTGAACCTGTGAGGATCTCAAGAAGTATGACACCAAAATCATACAACACATCATTCCCATGAATCCTGAGACAAAACTGTTTCAAAAAATTATGAGGAAGATGAATCCCATCCTTTAGACTCATGTCAAAGCACAATTGAATAAGTTGTTAGATGCCAAGATTGTTGGATTACTGAGAGGGGGGGTGAATCAATAATAGAGAAATTGTAATCCTTTTTAACCAAATAATCCAAGTGTTATATCAATGTAGAATTATCATCCAATAATGAGCAATGAACAAATGAATAATCATACACATACAAAGTACACCAATGTTTTACGTGGAAACCCAAAGCGGGAGAAAACCACAAAATGATTTTTCTTATATGTCTTGAAGAATTACATTCAATGGAAGCACCAACTTCCTTTGTTTTCTAGTTGCAACTAGAAAGAGGCTCCAACCCCCTAGTTTCTCAAGCTACAACTTGAGGGAAGCTCCAACTCCCTAATTCTATGGCTACAACCAGAAGGAGGCTACAACCCCCTATGTTCTCTGGCTACAACCGGAAGGTGGCTACAACCACCTGTACTTGCCCCTGTCCAACCGCCCTAAAGTAGAAGTAGAATTATGGAACCACTGTCACACTATCACTGTGAGATATACCGCTATAAACTTGTACCAATAAACCTGAACCATGCATCAACCATGCATCAACCTGTACCTCAACCTGTAATCACCCTGTACCATAAACAAGTGCATCAACCATGCACCAACCTGTAATCAACCTGTACCATAAATAAGTGCATCCAACCATGTACCAAGTATTTACCAATAATGTGTCAACTACTCATCAACTATGACTCATCAATATGCACCAACATCATCAACTATACACCTCATGTATGTGCCAACTCATCAACTACTTGTCTCAACCATGTACCCAACATGTACCTTAACCAAAAGACCTCGTCAGTTTCATAATCCAAATACGATTTGTAACTTTGTAATAGACCCGGTGTATATGATCACATACCTACAAACCTTCCTTAACTTTAACAACAAGAGACTAGAATTTTCATCAAACTTTTCTTTAGTCTCACATGACTAGTTTTGGATTAGTCAACAACCCTAACTTGAAATAATCATAACTTTGTACCTGTAATGAATAAAGATATGAAACTGATACACAATGTTCGTCAGTGTGTTTTGTGCAATTAATCTAAGTTTCTCTACTTGGAACCTCTCAGAAAAGGATTTATATAAAAAATGACATACCTTGCTGAATTCTGGCTTATTCTAGAGAGCGACCTTGTAGAGCGCGCCCCACACAGAATATTTGTTGAATCAATCTGGAACTATTACAAATAATAATACAGACTGTAATATAACCAACACATTTTTTCTTATAGAATTTGGATCTTTTATGAATAATTTATGACGTTTTTACCCGAAACACATGTTTTAGACTAGTTTCAGGACTAGCCACAAACCCTATTTTCCATGGAGTGTAACTCCAAAAATACAACGAACCACAAGCTGAATGTTTTACCATAGATACTTGGATATGTTTCCTCAATGGAATAGAAATTTCACGATATGAATCATTCTAGAAAAAAAAATTATTGCGAAAATGGTGAGAGGACCTGTAAATAACATACCTTAGAAAGCATCATCAAAAGAATTTATCCTTCCTTGAATTCCAGCCTTCTTTTCTTCACCTTCCCTCATAAATTCAGCTTATATATCCTTTGGTCACCTCAAAAACCTATAGATATTCAATATGCTCAAGTTTGATGTAAAATGAGAGAGCCTTACCTCTTATTTATACTCTCCAAGTAGCTTCCTTAAAAACATCTTCTAGGTCACTTTGCCCACATTCCTTATTTTAGGGTTAAGCCACTTCTAATTTCTCCATTAAATTTATTATTTAAATAATTTATTTTGTATTCACTTTCAATTATAGTAAAATCATCACTTCACTTTATTATTTACCTTCTAAAATCTCTTAAACCACTTTGACTACTTTGACCTTTTGGGGCTTCTAGATGGCATATGAGGGTCCTCCAACTTCGTAAGGCCATAACTCTCAAACCGTGAAGAGTTATGTGACATTCCATATACCAACAGAAATGGGATGACATGTACTATTCATGTAGAATAGTATTACCTTAAAATATATCAAAACGCATACCATTATCCATCAAACAAACTTGGGTCCATTACCTAAACATGGGTTCTCCAACTTCTTATGGCCATAACTCTCTAACCGTGAGGAATTATGTGACGTTCCACATACCACTAGAAATGGAATGACAAGCACTATCCATATAGGATATTTTCACTGACAAATTCACTGACATTCATCTCATAATTCCACAAATAAGCATGGGTTCTCTAACCATACTTATAGGATAACTCAATCTGCAAAGCGTCTTCCCATGAGGACTTTCACCATAAGGAGGCCAATTTGGAGTTCATCCATTTGTACTTAGTATCAAACATGACAAGACAATAATGAGTCATATTTACAGCAAACAAACTTGGGTACATTACCCAAAAATTTATGCCACTGGTATTTCTTTAAGGGTTGACATCAATGACAACCAACCTTAATCAACAAAGATCATATTCCCATTCAGGCATACACAGTGGATAATGGTGATATAATTATTTGTATTGAATTCATGAATATGAGCAGAGCCTCATAGAAATATAATTACCCAGTGCCTCCGATAGAACAATTTTTTTAATGTGTCTGGCTTTGAGATGCTTTCCCTTTGTTGTTGGGGAAAAACACCCTACGTACTAGCAAATAGAGTTCAGACTTTGCATGCAGATATGACCGAATAGAAATTACTTTCTACCTTCATCCCTAGATTTAAATCCCCTTTTCTTAGTAAATGCATGGAAAGATCAACCTACCTCATTCTCAGCGTTTGATGTCGATCCTCCGTTGTGCTCGATTACTTGTTCGCAATACTCCTTCCAAAGTTGACCTGCATCCAAGACAAGAAACAACTATGCATGCATACTACTTATATACTAACGGGTTAGAAATCCAAACATATACTGATCAAACTATAAATAGTTCATGAATTGGGACGGGAAAAGCGTTCTCTTTATTACTTAGAATGAGTCAACTTACAAAAGTTGAGACCGACCACCACTCCTTGAACCTGATCCTGGGCTCCTCTTCTTCTGTCCTCCAACTGCTTTACTTTAAATCTCCTTTGGCACAAGGAAAGGCTAAAGGGTTGGGACAATGGGAATACGTAAATGGGCAGAGTTTCTTTGCTATATTGTTTCCTCCTCCAAATGGGACCCCTACCCCTTCTTTTATAGGCTAGAAGGAGCTAGGTATTTGGACGAACCCTCGGCCATGCATGGCCGGGAGTTTCAGTTAACTCACCCATAGATTTTTGTTTCATCGACAACTTTCCTTTTTTCATGATTTTGTCGGTACACGCGGGTTGTTTTGGGTTAGCCAGCGTGTACACGCGTGCAGTAATGGATTAGGGTGTGTGGGCCTTTATTCAAGAGGATTTTCAAAGAGTTGTTCAATAGTGTTTTGGCAAAGAAGGGATATGAGTTGGCCTGATGCCAGGTAAGCATGTGTGGTGCAATTTAGGGTTATAACAGATGCCCCCTAATGTGTGAGGTCAGAAGAGAATCTAATGGCCGAAATACATTACCAATCTTTACTGATGTGCTGAACGATCGAGCCCAAGGATCAGGAACCGGGAGGTGTCGTCTACAAAATAACAAATGTCTCACCGAGGTGGGCATACCCATCCTCGAGATAAAATAGAACCATGGCTACCAATCAAATACAATGTAGATCCATGTCAAATAACTATAAAGAGTAGCCGCGAAAAATACACAACAGAGCTACATCTCGAAATCAGAAAGATATAAATATAGAGTATCCATCTTCCAGAAGCTGATTCAGCCCGATGGCTGGAGATGAGATCTTCAGAGCTCGAGAAACAACTTCAAAATATTCAAAACTCGGGTAGGAGTGTAATATGAGTGTACGACTGCACTACCCAGAGGTCTTCGACAGCTCGTCGGTCATGGACTTGATAATCTTGATGATCAAATTGAAGGCTTCAGTGATTTCGAGCAAGGACTTGATTGGATGTTTCAGTATGGCTGGGCATGAAGACAAGAGACATATTGAAGAGGGGCCGACTCAAGCTTGGCGATAAACTTCCCTTGGATAATAGCACGACAAATGATGAGACTCAAGTAGCATGTATGCTAATCATAAGTCTACGAAGCAGGAGACAACGCAAACTCTCCATATGTTTGGAAGGATAACCAAACGGTAGAGGACACAACTCTATATAGCGAGAAAAAGCTTCCTAAGGTCGTACTATATCCCATAGTATGATGAAAAAATGGACAAATGTGTTTTATCCAAGGGCGACTCATTATGTTGCCAATAAAGAAAATACTTTTCCCTTCCTCTTTTTGGGGTATATTTGATTTTTTTGTTCTTTTCAATATTTGTGGAATATTACGTTACAAGGGAGGACCGAGTGTTGCAAACATACAAGTTCAAGGCATAAGGACAAGACTGATGTTCTAGTAGAAAGATACTTGGGGAAAAATCCTCCAGTGGCCAAAGGTGTTTAGACGCAGAAGCAAACTGTCACAAGGCTAGTGTATAAGGTGTGCAAATGCGGTTAATAAAACACACAATGGTAACGTCCTTCGATGCAAGTTTAACGAGCCCAAAGAAGGTAAGCTCGGTGGTTTTTCATGTTTAGAGAGTCTGAAAAAACATAAAAGGAGACTCCATCGGGGTACATTTTTCGAATATAGTCTAGTCAGTTCGAAAAAGGGGTAAACTAGCACTGATTAGACGTCGATTCAAAACCATTTTAATGAGTGTGACAAGGACAAGATCACTTGGCTATTTTTTCATTTTTAAGGAGTCTGAAAAAAGATTAACTATGGACTCCGTCAGGAATATTCTTCTGGACCAATTTAACGAGTGTGAAAGAATAAGGTTCTCTCGGCGATCTTTTCAATTTTAGGGAGTCTGAAAAGAGCTTAACTATGGACTCTATGGGGGTTTCTTTTTCATAAGTTTAGTCCCTCAGGCTCGAAAAAGGGATAAAATTATACCTGAGAATACTCTTCTAAAGAACGAGCGTTCCATAGAGTATACCTTTGTTCGTACAGTTGGTCGTCCAGACTGAAAAAGGGGTAAACTACCGTCGGATAGACGTGACTTCAAATTGCAGTTTAACGAGCATGAAAGGCCACAAGATCGCTCGACAATATTTTCATGTTTAAAGGGTCTGAAAAAGGCTTAAAAGGAGACCCATTATTTCTTGGGAGTCCTAAGGGTGAGATCAAGAGTGAAGAAGAATCATGCAAATGAGGCTCAAACTCATATTCAGGAAAGACTATAAGGACTCCCGAGCCTACAGTGTGTTAGAGATGGCATGGACATCATAATGCAACTAGGACCTACCTAGGGAATCCATGTTCTGGTAAGCTCTATCGCCAAGTTGCGACACTTCTCAAGAAGATATGATGGTTCTGTGTCACAACCTGATGGGATCGATCCTATGGCAGAGGAAAAAGATAACGAGACACAAAAGTCAGGGTAGTAACCTAACCTATATGCTCGAGTTGATTCTTGGAAAAAATTTCATGGACCGTCAAAATTTTCTCAAAACTCAAAAAATGTGTCCCAATACCCGATCAAATCCCTCCCATATAACTCCTAAATCACTCTAAATGGTTTTTGGTATAAAGAAACTGATAAGGGAGGCCAAAAAAGTGACAAAAAGAGGCCAAAAAGTCTATGAATAGAAGTTGGCAGCTCATTATCACCATTGCTGATTTGGAAATTGACTCTGGAGCCAAAAGACCCCCTTTGATAAAAACGGTGATTTCGGGAGCTATAGTGGACGAAACGAACTTCCGCTTGGACCAAGTAAGTACAAACTCCCCTATCTAGCTATTCAATTCTTTAATTTTTCTTTTGATTTTGTTTTTTGAGTGGGCGTCGACCTTTAAAGGGTCGGCCCTAGGTCCACACGGGCTGTCTCTAGACAGGTCGCGTGTACACTCGGGCAGAGTAAAGCCTGCCCACGTGTACACGTGACTGTCACTTATACAGCACGCGTGGACCCCCCTTTTATAGTAAAAAAGAACTAAAAAACCCTTACTAAACCTCCTGAACTTTGTTGTGTTGGCAGGATGTATGTCCACTGGAGGGAAAGGGAGCATGAAGAAATCAGTGAGTTGGTTGCAGGAGATCCGAATGTCGTGGCCACATTGATGCAATGTGGTTTGATTAAGTTCTTCCTGTGTCCATTTATGCAAGCGCAACCGAGGCTACTAAATGCCTTGATTGACTATTGGCACCCTGATGCAGAGGCCTTTATGCTAGAGGTGCAATCACTGGTGCCCACCACCGAGGATATCTATTTTTTGAATGGCCTCTCAAGGAGGGGGGAACCAGTCAATTTCAGGACGTTTCCAGCGGGGCCGCCTAACATATCAGAACTGATAGCCCTGCACTGTGAGGCTGGGATAAATTGTTTGAGCTCCCATGTGCCCATCAGTAAGATCACTGATCTATCACTGTAGGCGATATTATTATTGATTGGGTGGATTACCGGTTCAGCAGCCTTGCATCAAGCTTCTCACGCACAGATGAAATGTGCTATCCAGTGCTTGAATGCACAGATTTTTGACTGGAGTACCACACTACTTGAGTGTATGAAGAGGCAATTGATAGATTTCCGACAACGGACACAAAGGAACTTCGAGTTCGGGATGATTTTGTGTTCATTCTTCTTTGAGAGAGTTCTGAGTTTTAGTCCTCGGGAAGTAGTACGAGGACATCAGGCCTCTTTTCCTGCTATATGTAGATGGGTAGTATTACTGTCGCGACAGGGTGGTGTAAGGACCGATGAGTCCTTCGATGATGACTTCTTTGCATGGCTATCACGGCAGATCCCTGTGATCGAGGATTACCCATATGCAGGGATAGACTTTTCTAGAGATCCTGAGATACCCGTGCCTCCTGGTGAGGAGCGAGGGGAGATGGTTAAGTCTCCACCTTTGTAGTTTTTTTTGTTGTATATGTAATTTTTATGTCGTTTTTGTTATATATATCATTTTTTTATATGCCAGAGTATTTGACGGATATACGTTTGTTGCATGCAGATGTGGGACCTTTGCGACCTGTCGATTATGCAAGAAACATGCATCATCCTCGTCCAGAAGCCGTAGTTGTCTCCGTCGGGGGACCAGCGGTAGCAGGGAACCTCCCAGTCGGGGAGGCTGAGAGGGTACTTAGACGATTTGAGCAGAACTTTACTACACTCACTCACACAATCTCGATGGCAGAGATAGAGGACCTGCCACCATCCATGCAGCCTCATGTAGTGGGGGCACCTCGGACCTGGGTCCGACTGTTTAGGCGTTTAGCCCATGCTGTGGACTATTATAATAGGGCCCATAGGCCTTGAACCTATTTAGGCTTTTTACGTGCCATGAGCACTACTTTTATATATGTTTTGAGGGCCTAATCCCTATGACTCATTACTGGTCCTATTTTTGAGGCGCTTGCGTCCATCTATGTACTCTGGATACTTTATGATGTTATATATGGTTGTTTGATCTTTTGTGCCTTATGGATCACATGTGCAAAAATGTATTTACATGATTATGTCAATGTTCTTTCATATGTGTGCAAGATGCCAATCTAAAATTTGATTAGCTAGAGTATCTGTAATTTGGTTTAATCTCCTAGGAACATGAAAATATGTAATATAATCAAAGTTTCATTCTAAGAGACGTACCCTAAGGAATCGTCGGTGCAAGGTTGGATCATGAATCCGGTATACTCTATTTAGCTGAGACACAACTAGTTGAGTGTCCAGATAGACCCGGAGATGAGAGATACCCAACGATAAGGCGTCACGAAGCAACTCAATAATTGCACTATACTCGGTGACATTATTTGTGGTGTCACCTAAGCATATACCTCTGGAAGATAACAACTGGCCCTGAGGTGTAAAGATTACCCAAGTTGCGGAGGCAAGCCTCCGAGTGTGTCGACTGGCACCGTCTGGATACCCAACGAACACCTTGGAATCACTTGACATCTTCCATATTGATGAAATATAACATCAATGACATGTCCATAACACTTAAAAGAAACTAAAAAGTAATAGTACAAAGACTATACATATGTTACAAAAAGTTACCCACAGTGACCTGCCTATGAGTAATACTTCTTGAGGTAGAGCCCATTTCTAGGCTCCGC
>SNQJ01S0256716.1:0-12490 GCA_010110895.2 Picea sitchensis | reverse complement strand
ATTTTTCCTCTTAAAGGAAAAACACCTTAAATATGTTTCCAAAAACTAGTTGGCAACTTCAGTTTGGCCATCAGTCTGAGTATGATACATTGTGATGAGATGCAATTGGGTTCCATGTATCTTGAAAAATTCTTGCCAAAAATTGTTGGTGAAAGTGGGATCTCAGTTAGAAACAATAGAATGAGGCATGCCATGAAGCTTGAAGATATGATCCATGAAACTTTGAGCCACAGTGGAGGCGATAAATGGATATTGAAGAGCACATAAATGAGCATACTTGAAAATAAAATCAACTACCACCATGATGACTGACGTATTATATGATTTAGGTAAGACAAAAATGAAATCCATAGAGATATCCCTCCAAATAGCAGGTGCAATTGGAAGTGGTTGTAGTGTGGGAGGGGATATGATTGTTTCTCCCTTGTTGCATTGGCATACATCACATTCCACCGAAAAAGTGTAGACGTCCTATTTCATACCATCCTAGAAAAAAGAACGTTTGACCCTGTCATAGGTTTTGGTAAACCTTGAGTGCCCAATTGTGGGTGTAGCATGAAGCTCAGAATGAATTGTGGATTTAAGTTTTGATTGTTTATGTAAATACAGATAGACTTTATAGTGAATCTCAACATTTTGCCAAGAGTACCTTGGGGAAACTAAAGAATTGGCTTGCAATTATTGGATCATATTCAAAATTTTGGGATCATGCAGCCATTCCTAGCACACAGCTTGGATCCAATATGGTACAATGAAGGAGAGGGAAAAGAGTTACCCTTCATATTCATATTTTCTTGAAAGAGAATTAGAAACCACATTGTCTTTGTCTTTCTTTTAAATGATCTCATAATCATATCCAAATATCTTAGTCACCCGTTTTTTTGTTGCTCCGTGGATGAAAGACATTTCTCTAGAAAATACTTGAGGCTCTGATGATCTGCCTTAATTTGGAAGCATTGGCCCAATAGATAAGGGCACCAGAGATCCACTGCATGCAAAATAGCCAAAATTTCCTTTTCATAGATTGATTGGCCCAAATGTCACTCTGACAGTTGTTTGTTGGTAAAGCCCAAATGTCGACCATCTTGCATAAGGACTGCTCCAATTACTCTCCCTAAATTATAACATTCTGGGGAAAAGGTCTTTGTGAAGTCGGGAAGGGCCAGGACAGGAGTGGTGCACATAGCCTCCTTCAAGGGTTGAAAGGAATGATCAGTTGTTGGATTCCAAGTGAAAACATTATTTTTAAGGAGAGCAGTGAGAGGCATCGCAATCTTTCCATAATTCTTAACGAACTTGCGATAATATATTGTTAAACCCAGAAAACCATGCAATCTTTTGAGAGTCTTGGGGTGAGGCCAATCCTGCATAGCTTCAATCTTATTAGGATCCACCCTGACACCATCCTCGCCAACAATATGACCCAAGTACTCGACTTTTGGAGCTCCAAAGAAACAATTATATTGTTTGAGGAAAATTTGGTGCTAAGAGAGTAGATGAAGAACGTGATCCACATGAGAAAGATGGGTTGTCCAGGTTTTACTATAGATGAGAATATCATCAAATAAAACTAAGACAAAATGACAGAGAAAAGAATGAAAGACATGATTCATGAGGCTTTGGAAATTGGAGGGGGCTTTACACAAGCCAAAGGGAATGACCAAGAACTCATGGTGTCCCTCATGGGTTGAAAATTCATTCTTAGGAATGTCTGCATCTTTCATATGTATCTAGTGGTAACTAGAATGAAGAGAAAAATTAGTAAAGAACTGGGAACCACTTAATTTATCCAAGAGATCAACAATGATAGGAATGGGAAATTTTTCTTTGATGGTGAGTTTTTTGAGGGCACAAAATTCATGACACATGCAGAAAGAACCTTATTTTTTAAGTACCATAACCACAGGAGAAGAAAAGGGGATAGTACTAGGATGGGTTACAACCGCGATGAGCAATTCTTGAACAATTTTCTCAATTTTATTTTTCTAGATAAAGGTATGACGATAGGTACGAATATTGGGAGGAAGGTTGTCAGGGACGAGGGGAATGGAATGATCATGAAAAACACAGGAAAGGGGAAGTCCCTGGGGAGTTGAAAAAATATCTTGGTGTTTGGAGAGGATGGATTGGAGGTCAAGATGCACAAAGGGTGTCTCATTGGATTGAATGGAATGGAGTTGTGCAATAATGTCAGAATGATATTTTTTTAAGAGCTTTTCCATGTGATGGGAATTGATGATCTCAGGGGAACCTACTATGATTCCTTGGAAATTATATTGGTGGCCCTCTTGGTTGAATTGCATGGTTAATTCCTTAGAATGGGACCTAGATTCCTTAACCATTTGGCACCCAGCACAATGTCACAACCACCCATGTCGATAGTAAACATATGATATTTCATGATTTACTGACCAATTTGGAGACGCACATTTTCACAATGCCCCCCACATTTCATGGATCCTCCATTGGAAATCGTGTTTTGAAAGTTATTGACTACTCATATATAGCAATTAATTTCTTGGGCAATGCAATGATGAATAAAATTATGGGTGTTGCCACTGTCAATGATGATGATGACCCTCTGATTCTTAATGTAACCAATTAGCTTAAGGGATTAGGGAGCATAGAATCCAGTGAGAGTATTCATGGAAATGACGGGTTCAACTTTTGGGGGTTCTGAGGGTGGAGTAAGGTCAGTGGGATCAGGTGACTTGGCCACAGGGGGATCCTCAACCTCTTCTTCAAAAACATCCTCAGAGATGGCCATAAAAACATTTTTTTCCTTACACTTCTGCCCAGGAAAATATTTGTCATCACAATTATAACAAAGTCCCTTGATTTGGATTTCATCCATTTATTCCTGGGTCAATTTATTGATCTTTAGTAGAGTGGAAGTAGGGGCGGGAGTGATTGGTTCAGGGCGAGGAATAAAGGAGGGTTTTATGTTTTGAGGAGATACAAATTGGTGTGATTCCTTATCTTTTTAGTAGCTTTCACCCAACTCTGGGGGAAAGCCATGAGGAATTGGGCATAGATCTCGTCCTTGAGGCCACTAATCAATCATTCTTGGAAAAAATCATCAAACATGCCCTTCATGTGGAAATCCAATGGCTCAAAAGCAGCTATAAAGTCTTCCATTGTGCCATATTGTTTCAACTTTTTCAAGCATCCTAAATGGTGGGTTTCAGTGTCAAAGAATTCATAAATATCTACAACAAATTGTGTCCAAGCCACATACCCTTGGCAGGAATTTTTTCTCTATTCCCAACGTTCCATTTGAGTTACCCAACCAATGAGATCTGAGCCATCAAATTTTTTCACATTCAATTGAGGAAGGTGTAGGTCACGTTTAAAGTGATGGGGATGAAAAGTGTGGGAATTGGAGGAAGTCTCACCTTCAGGGTCAAAAGGTGGGTCAGATGAGGTAAGGTCTTCAGTAATATCCATCTTGGTGCATATCTGGGTAGTGAAGGATTCAATCTAGGTAGAGATGTATTGTTTTAGGGTTTTCATTTTTTCATCTATGGTGGAATGCATTTTTTTATTTACGGTGGTGATATTGGCACTAAGTTGCCGTACTTCCTTCTAAGCCTCTATGAAATCAGATGACAAGGTATTGAGGTGGGCTTCAAGGTCTTGGCTATGGGTGTGGGCCATGATGGAGGGGGGGACTGGAAAGGGGTAGGTGGGACCACACATAAAAGTGGTTATGGGTGAAGCGTATCACAACGATCAAGGTGATGAGGGGAATCCAATGGGGTAATTCCCAAATAAGAGGGTTGAAAGGGGGTCAGTACCACAGAGAAAAAAATGGTTTAAAAATGATAGGTACTACTGCAATCAGAACGAAAAGAGGAGTCCAATGGGATAGGTCTCAAACAAGCATACGGGAAGGCCCTAGAATTATTTTTTTTAACTCCTACAGAGTTATACTCTAAACTGAATAATATTGCAGTGGCGAAATGCCTAAATTCTTAACAAGAAGAAATATGTAGTAATTTCACAACTTGAATGTTGACGATAATTTTTCACTGCAATAGATCTTGTCTATTCTTGTTTTGTTATGTTTCTGTCCCAAGGGTTAGGGTTTTCAGGGTTCCTACAGACAAGGGTTTTCCCTATGCTATAGCTCTTTGATATACATGTCGGGTCGAACAGTAGTACTCAGCCACTATCTCATAGCACCAACTAAGGAGGCTAGAATGTACCCTTATTCGTACTACCTGATTACCCAGGTAATAGAGAGTATCTTCCCGAGTGTTGTTCTTTATGGCACTATAGTAGTTAGGCGGTCAATTTATTTATCTACAAAGGGCTTCATGATATCTAGTCCAGTCTGTATACAGGTGTTGTCTGATGTGCTACCACTCAAAGGGGTATCAATAGAGGTTACAAGGGTGGCCAACAATGTGCTCTTAAGTACCACTTGTAGCTCATGCATGTATGATTCCCTGACCACAGATTTATGCATTGAAGGATAGATCATTGTAGCTTCAAGATGTATGGATGCATCTCTACCCTGGAAAAAAAATTACCCACAGTTTCTACCAAGGAAAGAGATCAGATACCACTTGTTAGGTACTAGATCTATTATAATAATAGAAAACATAAAGACTCCAGAGAATAACAATAGAAAAACAAAATAGATGAAACCACGGCACCAAAATAATACCTTTATTGATAGGAAACAATGTTCACTTGCCTCTTCGAGGGGGCAACCTCTAGCAAAGCAGCAATCTATTACAATAATTTTCAAGACAAAACTTATCATGCCATCGACTCCTATTTATACTAAATCTATATACCACAAGAACAATCGGGAGGAATATCTTCTAGAAGTGGAAGCTTCTATTAGGTCTTCTTACATTTGACTTATTCTTCCTTATTACTAGGCCTTATTAATATTGGCCTTTATTACATGGAAAATATATTATTCTACCTACATGAGGGGTTGGGGAGTTTATGTCCCTAACATCCTCCCCTATCTCCCCATGTCCTTATCCCTCAGGAAGTTGCTTCTCCCCTCATTTTCTCTCTCACCCTATCCCCATTCCACTCCACAAAAGAACCTAGTCATGGGATCTCAATAGTTTTAAAGTGCCTCCTCTCACTTCCAAAAGATATGCTATATTCTCAAAAGGAATCCTCGAGGATCCTCCCTCTTCCAAGGGGGCTCACTTTGGACCCTCTGCAGTCTAACACAATGAGTCATAAATCTCATCTCTATAAGGCTCAAGAGAAATTTGTCGTAGAAATCAGAAAAGGCGGACAAGCCTTTCTCGCCAAGGCCCTTAGAGCAGGGTGTGCCCTAAACACTCCCCCCTCTCGTAATTATATTTCTCTCCTTCAATATGAGAGGGGTAAGAGATCCCATAATAATATATCCCTCAAGAGGCTTCTCCTGAGCCTCAATCTAGATGTTGTTCTAATTCAGGAGACAATGTGTTTTGGTGAGAAACAAAGGGAAACCCTAGCACCCTGGCTTAAAAATTGGTCCTTCAGTGTCATCGACGTCAATGGTGATTCGGGGGGTTTAATCACGAGATGGATCCTAGCTTGTAAATACTTATCCTCCTCTTCTTATCGATCAACAATGTCAGTCAAGTTGAAGGTTAAAGATATTGGTTTCTCCTTTTTGGCACTAAAATTGTATGGGCCCTATGCTAATAGGATCCCATTTTGGGAAGATTTGAAATCTGCAAGTGCCTCCAATGATCCTTTTACAATGGTTGGGGAAGATCTGAATTTATCTCTCTCCCTAAGAGAAGTATGGGGAGAAAACCCCAAAGTAAACATTCAGTGAGGTTTTTTTCTCTCCCTATTGGAATACCTCCATCTATTCGATGTTGAACTAGTCAAGTTGTCGCCTACTTGGTGAAACTTTTGAACTGGGAGTGAAACCATCATCAAAAGGCTCAAAAAAAAATTATCATCTAAGGATTTTTAATCGACATGTATCTTGTTAAAATCTTCGGTAGGGGAAGGTGGAATCTCCAACCACCATCTAATCATTGTTAAAATTAACACTAGAAAGGAAGTTCCTCAAACGTCGTTGAAGCTAAGCCAAGTATGGTTGGAAGAAGAGGATTTTTGAGCCTTGGTTGTCTCCTCTTTGAAAGGTGTGGACCCAGTGGATCCCACTCCCTTAATGGTTCAATTCGATGAGAATCTACCCAAGATCAAATCGGTAACAAAAAAATGGTTACAAGTATATAAGGCATGCAAGCTCAAAATCCTAAGGGACACGGAAAGTAAATTGTCATCTCTATACAATAGGTTATATGAGGGTCCCCTCTGCCCTATCCATATGGAAGAGCTCAAGGAACATGAGGAACTCAAACATACTTGGTTAGAAAAATAGGAACAGTCATGGAGACTCAAGAGCGGGGCACTATGGCTCAGGGAAGGGGACAACAACAAAAATTATTTTCACCAATTTGAAAACTTCAGAAGGAACCTCAATAATATATGGGATATAAAATATGAGGAGGCTTGTGTTATGATTTCCTTTGAAGACAAGGTTGGAGCAGGAGAAAATTTCTTCCAGAATCTTTTCAAATCCCCCAAGGGATTCCCTATTCAATAAATATTTCAAATGACTTCCAAATTTCTCATGGTGTTCACAAAGGACATGAACAAGGACATGGAGGAGGAGTTATTGGAGAGTGAAATCTCACCAGCCCTCTCATCCATGCAAAATGGTAAGAGTTTGAGCTCATATGGATTCATATTCAAGCTCTTCAAAATTTTATGATCTTATAAAAAGGACCTGATATTGGTGGTTAGATAATCCCAAAGAAGTGGTAAAATATTAGGGTCTTTCAATTCAACCTTATTGTTTATTATCCCCAAGAAACAAAAATGGGATACCTTTGGGGACTTCAGACCCATATCCTATTGCAATGTTTTCTACAAAATAATTACTAAAGTCATCTCGAGGATATTGAAGCATTTATTGAGTGAGATTATAGGAGAGGAATAGTTTGGCTTGTTGTACAATATAAAAATTCATGATGTAGTCACAATAGCATAGGAAGTGTTTCACTCCGTCAAGAAGAAGAATGTAAAGGTAGCCACCTTAACATTGGACCTGTTAAAATCATATGACACATTCAACTGGACATTTCTCCATTTGGTTCTTCTTCAAATGGGCATGTCTTTGAAAATGGTAAATTGCATTATGGGTTGTCTTCAATATACCTCATTCACATTCCTTATCAATAGGGTTCCCTCTCAATTCTTAAAATCTTCAAGAGGCCTTAGGCAGGGGTGCCCCCTTTCCCATTCCTCTTTCTAATCATATTTGAAGCCCTTAGCAGAATGATTAAGGAAGCAAGAGGCAACGGATCTTTAATAGGTATTGCAGTCTCGGAGAGAGATTCAATAACTCACCTCCTTTTTTTCGATGACATATTTTGTTGCATTCATGGATCACTTCGAGACTTCTCATTCTGAAAGGCATTGTCGGGCTCCCAAATTAACACCATTTTTCAATGCCAATTGATCACTTTTTCCCTCTAAAGACCACTTTTTCTATCTTAAGAACTACTCTCTCTTCATGTTTTTCCTACATTGATCACTCAAGACTCATAAGGTAAATATAACTAATTATTATGTGTTTTTCCATAAGTTTTTTATTATTTAGAGGATTAAAATCAAATTATTGTTAATGACGGTTATGAATCCAAGTCCTATAACCATGGAAAAGGAGTCTTGTAACTCGAGTTGGTGGTTTTCATGTATCCAGGCTTCTAGAAGAAAATGTAAGAAATGGGTTTTCTCCCTAGCACCCTGGACCTACTCTCAAGATCTTAATATTGGTTCTATAACACACAGGGAAGGCACTTGTTAGTGATCAAGGTTCTAGTCAATCGTCCCCAAATTGGAACGTCAAAAATAGAATTGGTTCAAGAATGTAATATGGAGATATTCACATGCATTTCATGTCATGAGAATATTTCCCCGAAGATCTCTAAGAGTTAACTTAGTGTATCAAATCTTAATCAAGATTAGTCATTGTGATATTCGATGAGTTTGATGCATTTGGACAGGGATCAACCTACGTACATTCATTTTATAAATTCATGTAGATTATTGTATGAGGACATGGTTAATTATTTTAAATTATGAACGTAAAAATTGTGAACGAAAGTTGGAAACAATTATGAAACAGTCATCGAGTTTGTAGATTGTCTCTATGTACTGATATTTTGTGTTGATTAATAAAATAATGGTGTTCTGAAAAGTTTCTGTTTCAAATTCTTCTTCGTTATATAGATCCTTAGCACAGAAACAACCTGATTGGAAAGGGCCCACCATGTATTTTCGTTGTTGTCTATATTTTTATTGTAAGTGTAGATTAATTACTATAGAGATAAATCGTATGTGTGTTAATTGTTACAGAGATAAATTGTGTTTCGAATTTCTTTACAATTTTAGTCTTCTTTATTCTTTTAATTCATAATCATTTTTGTCAAAGAATAACCTCATTCATGTTCTTTGATTGGAGTAAAATACATTCGATTGTGCTCATCATATTGACTTTAGTGAACCATTTGATTACTATTAGTGAATGATGTAGATGGGATACTCTATTCCAATGATCGTTAGAGGAAATTTTGTTGTAAGAGATCACTATATATTTGAAATTCTTGACTATGCGATTTTCATACCTTTAATTTGGGGATTTTATCCATTACTTTTATTTTGATCTCATTATGAATGCCTCTCTGTAATGGTTTAATTTGAAAATGCAGAAACCCTCCTTAATGTTATATGAGATTGCATTGGTAAAATGTCAAAACTGTTATACAAAATTGTAATACCCCTAGGTCGAACCCAATTGTAAATGTAAATACAAATGTACGTAAGTTCGTGAGTTGTTTGACATCATTTTTGTATGCACCTTCCATGGTATAGTGCATGCATGTACTGTGTTGTAAAATGATGAAGTGGGCACATTCTAGGATACCGCGCGCAGCAACTTAAGTGCACGTGATTTTGAGGTCAGGGAGCCTTTGTGTATATGTTGTGTTTTATAGGCTAGTGAGCCAGTTTTGTGATGATTAGGCCGGAGAGCCTAGATGTTAAAGGCCAATGAGCCTATTTTTGTATATGTATCAGCATTAATATTAAATACATCATTGCGCACAGACCGACCACGATAAAAGAGTATGGGGGACTAAACTCCACTAGTTAGGGAAAGGGGGGGGCTAAAAGTTAAGGAGAAGGGGCTAATCTAGGGAGCTTAAGACAAAAAGGAATATTATATTAATATTTCTTAAGTATAAAGTATGTATAATTATTTTATCCTAAGTTCTAAGGATGGGGACAAGTGGGCCAAAGTAGCTCCCAACATGACAAGTGCCAAGTTGGGGACATGCATACATATAGTTTGGACTTAGTTCATTTTCATATTCCTTCCATCATTCAGTCATGCACTCAATCATTCCAGTATTTCACTCACTCGGTCAGTTGTCCTCCATACCTTCATGTCATTGTACCCGAACCTATATATGTACCCATACTTATTTCTGTAGATGGTTAGCTTGGGAGCTGGACTGAAGAAGCGAGTTGTCAGGCCCGTGGGATATTGAAGAGGCGGGTTGCCAGGCCCGTGAGCAATCTATCTGGGTGAGAGAATTGTTGGGAATTGATTTCCTGAAGGTGCTAAGCTACAGCTAGAGGGCTCTGATACTTCATGTCTGGCATGTTGTTGAAGCCCAGAAAGGAAGTGGGGAAGTCGAAGGACTATTGAGCAGAGAAGGGGCACACTTCCTGGGGTGGGATAGGCATGTGGGGAATGAGGGACTATAGGTTGTTAGTTTGATTTGGCACTTATGACAGAGTCTTTTCTATTGTCTATGACACATCATCCTGGTTAGGAATCCCTTTACCCGGGTGGATTTTAGTCCTATCTCGGGGGTGACCCACTTCTGAGAGTGATGAGCAATGTGGTCTAAGGCTGGGAGGTTGTGGAAGGTCTACCCGCATTTGGTGATATTCTTACCAAGATAAGTGTCAATTGTGTGATAAAATTACATGTTGCATTATTATTTACATGTTTATTCCTATGGGTTTATCCTATGTGTGGTTATAATTGTCTTCATATTTTTGAGTATTGCATGTATATGCTGCATGTATATGTTCACTATTATTTTAGTATGAATCTATGCATTTACAGAATGTATTTGTTTGTTTACGTTTTATATATAAAGTTACGCAAGATTTCTATGTGTATATATTTTAATTGCATGCAGTTTGAAAATTTTATGTGGCATAGCTCAGTTGGATGCTGGGTATGTTACAGTATGTTGAGCAGAGAATAAAAGCATTTTCTGGACTACCATGGCTTGGCATGGGTGGTCGAGGATGTTACAATATGGTATCAGAGCTTTATTTTTCAACACTAAGTCCGGATGGGTCGAGCAAGTTGAGTTGAAGTGAAATTTTTCAAAGGACTGATTTCGAAGTGGCCAAATCTCAAGTTGCAGAGCATCCATGGTAAAAAGTAACAGTAATTGTGCGGAATTGGGAAAAAGCCCCAATTTATGTTGTTAAATTCATGGGAAAATTGAGAAATTTGGCCATGTGGTGAGATATTCTTGATTTAAGATCTATTCTAGAAAATTCAAACCTGGACTTGGTCGAATTTGAAGTTACAGTGAATCCATAACAGATGGAGCGAGATTAGTAATTAAAATTCTCAATTCGTGAATTGAGTTTGGGAAAAATTTGTTCCAGAAATGTCAACCAACAACGATATGTTGTTATAGAGGTTGAATTGGTATTATCAGGGTGAAATTGAACAAATTTCATAGTTGCAGAATGTCTACGGTAAAAATGGGGAAAAAGTAAGGAAAAAGCCCCAATTTCTGCAGCAGAAGTCACGAGGAATTGTTGCGCATAAAAATGAATGTGCGCAAGTGGGCGCACTAAAAATGCATGATGCATAGTAAAAATATTGTGATATGTGGAAAGGTATTGGCGTGTAGGCATGCACTCTAAAATTTGGCGTTGCGCGGAAAAATATTGGCATGCGGGCACACGCTCTAAAATTTGGCGTTGAGTGGAAAAATATTGGTGTGCGGGTGCACACACTAAAATTTGGCGTCGCACGGAAAAATATTGATGTGCGGGTGTGCGCGCTAAAATTTGGCGTCATGTGGAAAAATATTGGTGTGCAGGCGCACGCACTAAAATTTGGCATTGCATGGAAAAATATTAGTGTGCGGGTGCGCGTGCTAAAATTTGGTGTTGTGCGGAAAAATATTGGCATGCGGGTGCGTGCACTAAATTTAGCATTGGGTGGTGCAGATTGAGTGGCACATGCAGAATACTAGCGCGCGGTGTGCATATGCATAATAAGGTGCACGCGGTGTGCACATGCATAAAAATGGCATGCATGGTGTGCATACGCATAATAAGGTGCATGCGGTGTGCACACGCATAAAAATGGCACACGTGGTGTGCGAAGTATTGGCAGAGAACAGAGGAACTCTATTGGTGCGTGTGCAATGTGGGTTTATGTTGTCGTGTGATAGTTTAGTTAATGGTGCACATAGAGTATTGGTGTGTGGTGGGGGCGTACTAAACTTTGGCATGGTGCGGTGCGTAGAGTGAGATGCATGCGGAATATTCACGCGCGACACAAAAATGGTGTGCGGCACACAAAAAAAAATTGTGCGCAATAGGTGTTAGTGCAAGAACCAAAATTTTGTGTGGTGGATATTGGCGCGCAACACAAAAGTAGTGTGTGCCAGTTATTGGCGCGACAGAGAAGTGATGCACAGTGGTTACAGGTGCGAGGAAATGAATTACCTTGTGGTGTTGTTGCGCATGCTAAATATGGGTGTACATGTTTAAATTTGTGTGCACAAAGTCGTTTGGATGGTGAACAGTAACAGAAAACCAACGAATTTCTGCGACATGTTTATATTATTTGAACGTCATCTTTTTGCAGTGTGTTTTTGAGGCTCTTAACAGTGTTTTTAGCTACTCAAAAACCATGAGAATAGAGTGTACCAAGGTACACTCTATCTTTTCACCTCAAATAAAAGATCCTGGAGAGATATTTCTAATGGTGTAAACTGTTCGTCAAACGGAGCTTTTATGAGAAAGTTACAGGACAAACAGTGGAGGGTAAATTTTAAGACCCAACTAACTTCGAAGAGCCATAACTTTTTTCTCCGGAATCAGATTGAGGCACAGGAGCAGTCAATGAAAATATATTGAACCATAGAAGACATTCCTAGAGTTGAATTAAATTTATGGGCATGTTAAAAAAATTTAATATGGAAAATAAGGTACCTGCAGCATTCGAGACCAAAAACACGAATTGGCCTAGAACTTCGGTAGGCTGTAACTAGCAGCCCGGAACCCAGAAAGAGGTAAAAATTGGACAAAATGTCCAAAATATGTATATGAATAAGAAAAATTGATATCCTATGGAAAATCCAATGGAGTAGGTGCGAAAATGCATAATTATAGC
>SNQJ01S0256715.1:0-12490 GCA_010110895.2 Picea sitchensis | reverse complement strand
AGACAATGTAGACTCTGATGGTATTTCAGAAACCATGAGTCAATTTGAATAAGTGTATGGAACATTTTAAGAATTTTTTATCCATATGATGTTTGTATGGTAACTAAAAAAGAGCATTGAACTTACATATGATCTTATATGAAGTTATAAATTTTTTGTTATGTTTTATGAATGATATGTTTTTTATTATGGATAGTATAATAAAATTTCCTAGCTCATATGTTTTGAATATGGTCAATATAACAATACTTTTAAGAAACTATTTATGTTTCATTCAGTGTAACTTGTATTTACTTTTTTATTGTTAAAAGGAAAAAATTATTAAAAAGTGACGTTGAATTTTTAAAGTATATTGTGATATTTTCATGGCATTATGTATTACCTTGTGCTTTGAGTGATGATAACATTTAAAAAGTAAACATTTAAGGGTTGTTTTTATGATTTTGTTTATAGTAATGATGAGTTCTTTTATCACATTATAAAAATGTGTCATTTTAATACCCCAATTTTAGAATGGGTGCTACCGGTAGCAGTACTTTTCAATTTGATGGTTGATTTTGAGGTTTTGGTTTTAATGGTACCAAGTGATAAAAATACGATTTCAAATGACCTCAAAATTTAACATTTTGAAAAGAAAAAAAAAATTCAAAAACATCTTCTTTTTTTTAGGTGTTGATTTTAAGGTTTTTCTGAGCTACTGTCTAAGTTTTGAAGGCCATGTTTGAAAAATGTTGTAATTTTGACCCTGTTTTAAAAAATATTGCTACTGATAGCACCACTTTTTGAATTGGGGGTTGATTTTAATGTTTTTTATGCAAAAATATGGGTTTTTTGGGCCAGAGTTCTCGTTTTGAGGTCACAGTTCTCATTAAGTTGGTAACTATGTTTTATACAACCCACATCTTTTCAAGGCCATTTGGTCCCCTAGATCTCTTTCCACAGCAACATCTACCTCCTCATGTTATCTTTCCCTCCACTCTAGCACCATCTTGCAAGAGAAAAAACATTTTTTGAGTTAGCAATCTATAAAAAACAATGTTTACGGACATATACGCGGGTTACAGCGTTCACAGTCGGGTATAGGGCTGAGTATAAGATGGATTTATTTTAGACAGTCACGTATAATCATGCGTATACACGACCTGATGAGCGATAGCTCGCGTACACCTAAACTTCTAATTTGCACCCTAAATAACTTAAAATTGGAACCTAAATACAAAATGTAATCAATTGAAAAGAAAGAGGAGGGGAAGAGGAATTACCTAGTTTAGACGGTCGTTGATTTTGTCACTCGTAGCTCTCGCAATCACCAGTTGAAGTTCGGAGGTAATTTGGTCCAAAATCCACTATTTGGGTAAAAAATACAAATGGTATAGTAAATTTGTTTTTTTTATTATTTATAGCAAATTTTTACCCACTTTGCATAGTTTCAGATAATATTTTCTCCTAATGGACTAATACGACAGTGGATTGAGTTAGTTTTTGTAGTTTTGTCCAGGGATCCTTGCGGTTTTCAGTGTTATGTCAACCGTTCGTAACTTTGGACAGGTATTTTCACTACCCAACATATAATATAGGTATCCATTCCATCATGCACACTTGCATCGTCCTATTACTGTCACTCATACCTTAGGTACAAACCCATTTTATAGCGACACATAACCTTCTATCTGCTATTAGAAGTGTCGTTATCGAATGGTAGAGACTTACCAAACACGAGTACCCTAGTTAGATCCTTTGCTTCATTCGGTGCCCATGCAAAGATTTTTTCCGTAGGACCGAGAGTCCCTTATAGCTAGTACATGAATTTATGTTGAACCTCATTTCTCACTCATAAACATGCTGACCTATACCTAAAGGACTCCCAAACGAGTTTGATTTAAGCTCTTTTCCGACTCGTCTTCAAAAAGCGAAAATATTTCCGAGTGAACTTGTCTCTTTCACACTCGTAAATTGGATTTGAAAGGACATCTATTTGGTGCAAGTTTATCCCTTTTTCAAACCAAGTAGACTAAGATTACGAAAAATGAATTTTTTTGGCGTTAAGTTGTGATTGCATCTCATGCCCTTGCTTGCAGTATTGAGCCTATTGTCGGTTCTCTCTTTGCATTATAAATTGTTTACCTCATTAGTTTTGCATCCTCAACCAAGCAGAGCCTTGTTTATATCCTTTGCAGCTTGACACCCTATACTCAGGAGGGAACATTCCCCCGAGTGTCCATATCCTGCATGCACCTCCTTGCATTAAGCATAGGTATGTTCCATTGCTGGAACTAGTCTTGCTTACTTGCGACACTCGTTTCCTCCTTTGTATCATAACATTCATTTGACTATGAAAAAATAAAAAAAGACAGTTGGGAAGGGAGTATTATCTTATATTGGCAGCAATCATGTCGCCTTTGAACATAGCACAAAATTTTTGAGTCCACTTGTCATCATAATTTTGGGTTTAGCATGACCTTAGGAAGTTGAGCTCGTTACATAGAGTTTACTCCTCCAACTGATTACTCTTCCAGTCCCTATGGAGAGTTTGATTGATGCCTCCTACATCTCAAAGTTTCATCATTGAGTCTATGCTGCCAGAGTCTTCCACATGTCTCATGCTCTTGTTCAAAGGATGTCTATCAACCTGTATCGACCATTCCTCATAACTCTTGACTTTGCATGTCGGCCACACCCTCAGTTTGTCTCAGAATCACATGAAGTTGTAGTCTTATTGCGCACCCTGGTCCTACTTTCCTCATTGGTAGGTAACCTTGAACCCAACAATTGACATTTCATCATTGGTCGTTGACTAGGTGGTTTCCCTTGTGTTCAACGACAAGACATCTATTCACATATTGGGATTCATGCAGTGTCTTGGATGCCATTATCCCTATTGGTGCTTTCCTCGCCTTTGTCAACAATTTTCCTCATTGGTTGTTATTCAGAGGGTCATTTTCGTGTACCGCTTGCACCTGGCACACGCGAAAGACGCACATGGTCGTTGGTTCATGAACATGTTCTTCGTCTGATTTCCTCCAAATCATCAAGCTCCTGCTTTGTACCTCGTGTTGAATGATGAGAGATGCCTTAATGCTCTCCTTTCAGCGGGTCTCCTTCCATCGACTTCAGATCATCTATTCTAGAAACGAGACCTAGAGTCCTATTGTTGGGTATGTGTTATATTCTTTGCATGAGTAGCGTATGCGCTGGGCGCGCAGGTGGGCAGAGCCCCCTGCGCGGGGGTTCGGGGCAGTGCCCCTGAATTTTTTTTTCTGCATTGGGACCGCATTATATTTAGGTGGTTTTTCGGCAAATGGTTTATTTGTCGATGGTTTTCCATTTTCGGTTAAGGAAATAGGGTTTTGGACTAATCCAAGTCATTGGGTTAGGGTTTTGGATGCTGCAGGCTCCTATATGTATTTTGTATTGTAAACATTGTAACATGATGAATAATATAAAATATGTTGGTTTTCCCGGTTTGGGTTTCCAGGGGAAAAATCTCTGTGTAATGTTTGTATTTTCCATTGTATCTTTTCTGTTCTTTTTCTGAATATTTGTTTGCAGTAGATATTGTACAAGGTTAGAATTTACACCTATCATTACCTAGAAGTTTGCAGTCAGTAGTGGCAGGTTCTCTCGCCATCGACAGTTGGGAATACATCAATGTCTCCTGATCGATGGATTCTTCAAGTGTTCGACCCCGACTCCTTTATTCACACTTGTAAGAATGTACTCGGTGCCTTGATACCTACTTTCATCATTGGTAGGTTGTCTCACGTTTGTTAATGGTATACCTCAATGACTGGTAATCAAACTAAGTCTCATTATGTTCGACCTCAACTCCTTTATTCACACGATGCAGACTTGCACCTTTGGTGGATTGTGTAGAAGACTTGAAGACATCAGTTTATAGTCGCAACTTTCTTGAGCTGTTGCTACCTTTCATTGGACCAGTATCTATATGACTTCAGTGATCATGGGAGATCAGATTGTACTCCATTGTATACAGATATCTTTAGATCGATTTTGAAACCGGTTTTATTGGGCCTTGTTCGTGACTATGAAAGCTTTGGGCATGTAGCCACCTTTGTATTGCCTATTTCATGGCCATGGACAGTTGTTTGCTATATTTTCGCATGGATCTGCAGTGTAATTCAAATTGGCAGCCATGTATGCAAAGTCAATACAGATTGCAATGAGCAACTAGTTCTTCCAGTTGGGTCCCCATTACTCCACTTCTAAGTTTTTATAATGTATTTCGACCATCGCAGATACTCCTCTGACCTCACACATTAGGGGGCATCTGTTATAGCAAGATTTGCCTCACCTCATGCAATATTGCACATAAGGCCTTTTTCCATTTCCCTATGGAGACTTTAAATCCCTTTTTTGCAAATCCCAGAGCTAAAAACATGATTTTTCCACATATACGTGCATTGCCTATATTACAACATGCGTATACGCAGGTTGCACCACTACAGCCCGTGTACACTGGGATTTGTGCCCAAAATTAAAAAATGGTGTTGGGTTTCCATGTCATGTCACGAGATCAATGATCCTTGGCCTTCCATATACTAGAATCGTTCCGAATCGATCCTTCAGTTCCACTTGAAGGCTATAAATGGGCCAAAACCGAGCTATGGAAAAGAGGAGAAATAATTCAACTTTGAGAGAAAAGTTACTCTGGAGAAATTATTCACTTCACATTGAGTCTGCATCCCTTTGTCCTTTAAGTTTGAACACAATGTTCAACTCCCAAGCTCTTCCCTTATTGATTGAGAACCTCATTGTCTCTCTTATATGAGCTTGCATTTGGTGGATGATTGAAGTGGTGGAGGCCCAGCTGGAAGGAACTTAGTTTCTCAGTTCTGAACCGTGTTGACAAAGAAGTTTGTAACTCATTCACTTATGTTGATTACATCTTAATAGAAATACTCTTTTCTCGTCCAATTGATATCTTGCAAATATTTGAATTGTTATTCCATGGGCGTATTTGTTATGAATATTGATGGATTATTCTATTGAATGTGCTAACATTATCTATTATCACCATATGCTTGCATTTCTTGGTTGTTGACGACTAGTTGCAGGTATATTGTTTTGGGTCAAGTGCTTAACTGTGGAATTCATTGAATGTTTGGACGAGGTAGGCCTTTTATCTTGTCTTGCTAGCACATTTGTTTATATAGCATACTTGAGATTAGAGTTGATTTCTGCAGTCATTTCCTTTTATTGTGGTTTACCCCTTGCCATAGAGATATTTTCCTCATAGCATCTACCAAGTTCATGCTTTCTTCCTTTCCTTCTCCATGTCCATTTGAATTTGTACCTTCATTACCCATATTGGCATACATCCCTCTGATCTCATATTCATGGCTATAATCCCCATGTGTATATTCCATGATTATGAACTCCGTGTTGATCCTGTTCTGATCTAATTGTTGTTAACTCTACAAAATGTGCAACCGACAAAACTTGTTAGGCTAAATAATTTAACAATTCATGAAATTATGTACAATTCTGGTTCAATAATGCATCATAATTCTTTGTTCTGATTTCTTATAAAAATTGACTACCCAAATCAATTTGTTGGGTGAATATTTATATTCTACTTTCCAAGACCTTTCCAATGCATGCTTCCATGCTCAATTCCGAGTCTTGAGTAGAAATTTATGGTTATTTAAAAATTGTCCATTAATTCCTGTGTTCACACTTCAAATTGGTGCAAATCTGCGTTGTAATTATGCTTTTTTTCACCTGCTCCATTGGAGTTTTGGAATGATCCAAATTGGTTTTCTTCATATACATATTTTGGACAGTCTGTCCAATTTTCACCTCTCTCGGGGTTCTGGGCTGCTAGTTACAACCTACTAAAGTTCTAGGCCAATTAATATTTTTGGCCTTGAACGCTACAAGTACCTTGTGTGTCATCTTAAACATTTTTAACATGCCTAGAATTTTAATTCAACTCTACAAATTTGTTCTATGGTTCAATATCTTTCGATAGACTACTCTTGTGCCTCAATCTGATTCTAGAGCAGAAAGTTATGGCCCTCCAAAGTTAACTGGGTCTTAAAATTTACCCTCCATTGTTTGTCCTGTAACTTCCTCATAAAAGCTCCATTTGATGAACGATTTACACCATTAGAAATCGCTCTCTGGGCTCTTTCATTTGAGCTGCAGAGACTAAGTGTACCTTGGTACACTCAATTCTTATGGTTTTTAAGTAGCTAAAAATGTTATTTAGGGCCTCAAAAACACACTGCAAAAAGATGACCTTCAAATAGTGTAAAATGTCACATAAATTAACTGGTTTTTTGTTGTTGTAGACCATCCAAATGACTTCGTGTGCACCAATTTGAAAACGTACACTCATATTTAGCATGCGCAACAACGCCATAAGGTATCACATGCTCCACTCACCTATAACCAATGTGGACCACTTCTCTGTCGCGCCAATATCAGGTGCGCACTACTTTTGTTTTGTGCGCCAATATCTACCACGCACAATTTTGGTTCATTCACTAATACTTATTGCGCACAATTTTTGTGTTGCATGCTAAAATTCCACGCACATTTCACTCTACGCGTCGCACCATGCCAAATTTTAGTGTGCTCCCACCGCGCACCAGTACTCCGAGCACACCATTAATTAAATCGTCGCACGGCTTGAATATTCAACATTCATGCACTGCATACCAACATTGCGCGCACACCAACAAATTTCCTCTGCGCTTTGCCACTTCTCAGTGCGCACACCACGTGCACCAATATTATGCGTGCGCACACCGTGCGTGCCAATATTAAGCTTACGCCCCCCAATCTGCACCACACAGTGCTAAAATTTATTGCGCATACCATGCACCATAAAAAAAAATTTCGCGCTTCACCCGCTTGCGTTGCACAACGCCATATTTTAGTGCGCACACCTGCACACCCTCGTTTTTCCGCGCATCAACAGCTTGCACCCCGCAGCACCAAATTTTAGCGCGCACACCTGCGCACCCTTATTTCCATACATCATATGCTTTGCACCGCACAACACTAAATTTTAGCACGCACACCTACACATCCTTAATTTCCATACATCACATGCTTTGCACTGCGCAGTGCCAAATTTTAGCGCGCACACTTGTACACCCTTATTCTCTGTGCATCAATTCCTCATGAATTTCGTTGGAGAAATTAAGACTTTTGCCCAATTTTTCACCCACTTTCTACCATGGACATTCTGCAACCATTAAATTTGTTCAATTTCACTCAGAATACACCAAATTCAACCTCTGCAACAACAAATCATTGCTGGTTGACATTCCTGGGATGAATTTTTCCCAAACTCATTCACGAATTGAGAATTTTAATCAACTAATCTCGCTCCATCTATCATGGCTTCCCAGTAACTTCAAATTCGACCAATTCCAGGTTTGAATTTGCTAGAACAGATATTAAATGAAGACTATCTCACCACTTGGCCAAATTTCTCAAATTTCCCATGAATTTAACAACATAAATTGGGGCTTTTGCCCAATTCCATGCAATTGCTTTTGATTTTTACCATGGAGGAACTGTAACTTGAAATTTGGCCACTTTGAAATCAATTCTTTGTGAAATTTCGCTTCAACATTCAACTTACTTGGCCCATCCATGCTCAGTGTTGAAAGTTGGAGCTCTAATACCACATTGTAGCATCCCCAACAACCAACTGGGCTACGCCAACCAAAAATTTGAACTTTGATACCAAATTAAAACGTACAAATACTCTGCAAATACACAGATTCATACATAATAATAATAGAAATATACATGCAACACACACTGGAAAAACCCATAAAAATGAATGCATAAATAATAACGCAACACATAATTTAACACACAATTGACACTTATCTTGATAAAAAGATCACCAACTACGTGCATACCTTCCACATTCCTCCCAACCTTAGACCACACAGCTCAAAACTCTCAACAGTGGGTCACCCCCGAGCTGGGACTAAACTCCACCCGGGTAAAGGAATTCCTAACCAGGCTGATGTATCTCAGACAATAGGAAAAACTCCGTCACAGGTGCCAACTCAAACTAACATCCTATAGTCCCTCATTTCCCACATGCCTATCCCACCTTAGGAAGTGTGCCCCTTCTTTGCTCAATAGTCCCTCGGCTACCCCACTTCCTTTCTGGTGCTTTAGCAACAAGCCGAACATGAAGTCTGAGAGCCATGTAGCTGCAGTTTGGCACCTTTGGGAAATCAATTCCCAACAATTCTCTCACATAGAGAGAATTGCTCACGGGCCTAACAACTCGCCTATTCAATATCCCATGGGCCTAACAACCCGCTTCTTCAATCCAACTCCTAAGCTAACCAAGTATAGGTAGATGTATAGGTACGATACAAGTATAATGATTGAAAGGTACGAAGGACAACTGAATGAGTGAGTTAATGATGATCCAATGATCGAAAATGAACTAAGTCCAAACTATATGTATGCATGTTCCCAACTTGACACTTGTCATGTTGAGAACTACCTTGGCCCACTTGTCCCCATCCTTAGAACTTAGGATAAAATAATTGTCCATACTTTATACTTTAAGGAATATTAATATAATATTCCTTTTTGGCTTAAGCTCCCTAGCTTAGCCCCTTATCCTTAACTTTTAACCCCCTTTCCCTATCTAGTGGAGTTTAGCCCACCATACTCTTTTACATGGTTGGTATGCCACAATGATGTGTTTTTCATTAATATTTGCATGTGATTTACATTTATAATACAAATATACTGTCCTTTTTGTATCCAGGCTCACCAGCCTAAAAAACATGAACATATACACAAAGGCTCTTTGGCCTCAAGATTGTGCACTCAAGTTGCTGCACACAATATCCTAGGATGTGCACACTTCTTCTTTTAGTGCGCAACACATATGCACACTATATTATGGAAGGCGCTTACAAAACTAATTCCAATACTTGGTACAAACAACTCACCATATTATATACATATGTACATTTATATTTACATTTACAGTTGGGGTTCGGCCTAGGGGTATTACAAAGAATCTTCATATGCCATTATAAATCAACGATCTTGTAATATTTGGATTCTTGAACCCTTAATGAACTTGGGTCTGGTATCCATGGGCATACATTTTCATTGACTTCCTCATAAGAGATGAAGTGCCAAAGAACCCTCACATCTGCTTCTGCTAAGTCTATTTCAGTCTGTATGTCAGGTGGAGTGTGGGCCTAGTAATCTTCAACATCTGCCTCGACTTCTGAAGAGACTCTTCACACCGATATTAGGGATTGTCTACCACGCCAATGCTTGTTGGAGCCCCTGTGTGCCATGAAAGGAGACAAGAGAGGAGATCAAAGGAGAAGGGTGGTGTAGAGATGGGTGTCAAGGTCGAGGGCGTAGGAGAGAAGAATAGAGCATGGGAGAGGGTGCAAAGAGTATGAGAATGGCAGAGGTAGTAGAAGAGAGGCCAGGGGGGTTTATAAAAATCAAAGGCACAGGAGGGGCAGGAGTCGATCCAGAATGATACTATACACCAAGGAGTTTCCATTACTGGCAATGAAGTCATCCAAACCCCAAAGATCACGAAGGTATGATCCTAGTGTGAGAGAATGAACACATGATGAAGGAAGGACGCCGTCCTATAGGTGAGAATCATGATGATCATAAACTGAAGGTGAGGTGTAACAGGGAGGCACATCAATGCGACGCTTGGAAGGTAGGTGGGCGACCACCTTTGGGGGTGGACCGCTTGTCTAATCGCATCCTGGGCACTCGATCTAGGGGAATTTTTTTAATTTTGTTTTATATTTGCTCAAATATATGTTTTCTCTTAGAATTTTCTTCAATCAATATTAGCGTTCAACATTTTTCAGGAGTACATACATCATTCAATTCATCCTATGTGTTCATTTATTTCTTTGATTAAAGAGAAATTTTATTTCGAGGAAACACTAATATTATTCAATGACATTATATGGGTTTTTTGATTTGCTTGAAAGAAATCACAACAAATTTTTGTTCATAATCTTAAATGTAAATAATTGAATTAGTGTAGAGTTTTTTCTTTTATCAAACAAAAAAAGAAACACAAGTCAAAGTATATAAACTTACGAATTTCATCATTGAGAATCCAATTTTTGTGAAAATAGTTCAAGAAATTTTCATTTATGAATTGGTTGAAAAATCTGTAAATTGTATTGATGATTGAATTGACATTGAACTAATATTTTATGATAAAACATAACTTATTGAACACCACATTCATTTTTTCTAGACTAGTGGCTAATCAATCCACATTTTTTATCCATGCTCTATATATGTGCAAAATACTTATGATCACTTTGAACTTTGTGTTTTTCTTTGCTAGATTCAATGCATTTAAGTGTAACATTCTTCAAATAAGTACTGTTTGAAATGCAAAAAAATAAGATGAAAATGATTTTATACAATGCATCATTGATCACCAATGCATTAATTTTTTAATTGGGACAGAGTTGGTAACACCTATGCATGACTTGCTCCAATCATATCGAAATATCAGATTATGTATTCAATAACACTACAACCCATGCAAATGACAACTCACTTTATTGTTCATAAAAAACCACAAGTGTGCACAATTGATATTTCTATTTTTAAAGAACACATGAAATCAAATTCAAGTTATCAATCTTATTGAATGGTTATAATTCAAATATTCGTTTTGAATTAATTATTGAAATCACATTTACCTCACATTTTTTTGTTTGTTTGTTAGTTTGTCCGTGAGTTGTGGGACTAACCTGTGGTTGAGAAACCGCGGCTCAGGGGCATCTAAGCCATCAAAATCAACCGGGGATTGCACCCAGCCTGAGCCACACCAACCCTTAACATGGCTGGATTTTTTGTCCCCATAGGTTTCGAACCGGTGACTTTAACATCACAGAGTGCCTTAACAACACACTCCGTCAACGATTGTCCTACACCTCGGGGACACATTTACCTCACATTTATTTGTATTGAATTTTTTCAATTATTATAAGATAATTTGATCATTGTTTTTAACACTGATTTTATTTAAATTCTAATTATATATAGATTTTATGCCATTTGTTTTTTGGTAAAACATATAATCACTTCAATTTTTGATATCAAAGGTTAACATTCATTTCATTTTTTTACAAAGTCATTCATTTTCTTTCATCAAATGAATATATACATGTTTACTCGGTTGTCCTTACAGATGATACATATTATGGGTGATTCCAAGATCATTATAGATTGGCTGCGAGGAAAAGGCAGGCTTCAGGTTATCTCTTTGGATTGCTGGAAGGACATAATCACTGCTTTAATCACCTCCTTCCAAAAGATATCCTTTGATCATGTTTACTCAGTTTTCCTTACAAATGATACATATTATGGGTGATTCCAAGATCATTATAGATTGGCTATGAGGAAAAGGTAGGCTTCAGGTTATCTCTTTGGATTGCTGGAGGGAAAAATCATTGCTTTAATCACCTCCTTCCAACAAATATCCTTTGATCATGTTTACAGAGAGGAAAATCAAATTGTGGACAACCTTTCAAAGCAGGCGCTCATCAAAGATCGAGGGAAGCTCACCTATTTTCAGTGTATCAAGGAGCATGAGGGGCCCCATATGTACCTTGACCTGTACTAGTTTTCCTCATGTTTTTGGTTGCTTCCTGGTTTCTTTTTTGTGGGATGATACTGTGTGTTGTTGTGGCACTTTGTTTTTCCTTTTAGGAGGGAGAACTCGCTTTTTTTTAGAGACTTTCCTAAAAGATGACTGCTTAGTTTTATTTCTTAGGCGAAGACAACTAGTCTATTGGAGATGGGGTCTTTGTGTTTTGGAGTGGAAAGACAATGCTGTATGGTCCTTATGACACTAGTTTGGTATGGCTTTTTTGTATTCGAACAATTTATATTCTCTATATAAATATAAAGTGAATTTTTTTGAGGAAAAAATGTTTACAACATGTGTTTTTGGATAAAAAGAAATTCCAACTTACACTTTATAGATCTAAGTCAATTACTATTTCCCAAAAAGAAACTACTTTCTACATAAGTAACAATGTTCTTTAAAAACCTTGGCTTATGCAAAAATTTGGCTTCACTTGGAGTGTTACGTTGGTCATGTTAGTGCTTTTCTTTTCCATCTTCATGTTAATATGTTGTATGTTAGCATTAAACAAAACTTAATGCATATTGGGAAAAGCAAGAGAATGGCGGGGACAGACGAGAGCGAGTTTGAATATGGAGCTTTTCATGAACCTGGCAACCCGCGAACCCGCAGTTATGGATAATAAAAAATATGTTAAGTGTAGAAAGGCAGTCGGTCGGACTTACATGCAAAAGGAATACAATACTTTGGGGCTCGACACCCACGAAAAATCTGATGGTCAAAATGTAGATCACAGAACTTGGGGTGCAAAGTGAAGATCACAGAACTTGGCGTGCAAAGTGAAGATCACAGAACTTGGAGGATGAGGGCTTG
>SNQJ01S0256714.1:0-12490 GCA_010110895.2 Picea sitchensis | reverse complement strand
ATGAGGGTTCCTCTGTTTCCTTTTTCTCACAGAAAGTTTCCCACCAATCTTTGACATGGGGAACAGCTTTGAGGAGCGCAAAAGTAATCTTTTCTCTATTCGAAAAGTTATGGACAGAAAAATACTTTTCTAGTAAATTCAACCACTTGTCTACAGCATCTGCATCTATCTGACCTTCAAATATAGGAATATCGAATTTTATTTGTACCTTGAAGGGGGCGGCGCCTTCGCTCGAAAAAGATGCGTCGCCTATTGGTAGTCGCCGAAGGATTTGCGCGAAATTATCCATCATCTCATTCCTCTGTTGCATGAGGGCTTCCTCAATCAACAGTTTGAAAGGATCTCCTATCCTGTCATCTTTATTTTCTCCTTCCATGAGAGGTCGCTTGGGTGTGCGAGAGATTTTTTCCTCAAGAGAAACAAGCTCGAGACCTAACTCTTTGTACTCTGACCTCGTTGGGGACATGCATTAAGACGACAAGGAGCAGGCCGCTCTGATACCACTGACTCGGATTTTATGAGCAGAACGAAATGACTACAGATTATTACCAGATTCTTAACACAGAATAACAGAGATACAGTAAAACTGATTTTCTATTCAATAAGGAAATAAGTTGAAACTGTAAAATGCAGCGAAAAACAAGCTTGTTGGAATGGTGGTGGCTTATCTCTGAGAAGAGATGTGACGACTGCACTCATTCGCAAGAAGATGATTACAATGAGGCTCTCAGGGCCTTTTTACAATAAACAGGAGTTTCAAAAACCCTAAACATCCAAAAACCTAACCCTAGGAGATGAAGCGCCAAAAGGCATGTGGGCCCTGTTTGGGTAAGTTAGTACATCAACTTCCCGAGGTCGTAACTTTTGCATACGATCTTCGTTTTAGGCATATGATAGCCCATTGGAAAGATCTATCCGAGGACTACAACATTTGCACAAAATTACATGATAATTTTGCGACTGCAACATACCCCAAAAAAACATCGTTTAGGGCCTCAAAACGGCTCCAGAAGTTCATGACCCGAAAAACTGCTAAAAATAGTAAATTATCAAAATTGCAAGAAAGTTGTTTTGAGCCAACTAGAGAAGGTGGGCGGCCACCGATATCCACCTGGATCAACTTTCTTACCAATTTCACCTCCACCTTCAAGGCCACCTGATAAGCATCTTCTATAGTCCTCATCGCTATCAAACTAATATCATCTTGGATTTCATACCTCAATCCATTAATATACCTAGCAAATTTATCTTCATCATTCTCCTTGTGTCCTGCTCTTATATTCAACTTATAAAACTCCTCAGTATACTCCTTCACCGATAAACCTTTATGTCTCAGATTCTGCAACTTTCTGAACAAATTCAACTAATAATCCTTGGGTATGAATTTAGCCTTGAGCTTAGCTACCATTCTCTCCCAGCCCGTAATCTTGGACTTATCTTTCCTCCTACTGTCGGCTTGTAACTCGTCCCACCATAAAGTTGCATGTCCCTTCAATCTGGTCATTGCATGCTTTACCTTCTTCTCATCATCAATCTCCTCATAGTCAAAGTACTTACATCTAAAGCACTTATCCAATTAAGAAGTTCCTCCACATTCAAATTACCTTCATACATCGGGACTTCCATCTTTGCTATGGTTCCCTGGTTCCCAGCTTGACAACGGCTCTCAGCAATCACTCTTATGTTGCTTGCTCCTCTACAACTTAGCTTTGTTGACATCAAGAGCCTCTGGTGCTCTCCTTTGTGTTGTTTCCATGGCATTCAACCTTGCATGAAGTTGTCTCATTTCCTCCTCCAAGGCTGCATTGACTACAAATCTCTCCCTGCGTCTTCTTGGAGGCATGATTCTAAATATTTCTTCTCACAGAGCTTATTCCTGCTCTGATACCACTTAATGCAAACCCCCACCACTCCCAGGGGCTCGCACGACCTCCCGGTTTAAGGATCATGTTTCACAGGAACCAAAGTGGCTCTTGGGTCCCCACAGAACCCTCAACACTCTTTCCACAATCCTTTTCCTCTTTTCCTACGTGAAAATCCATGTTCGTGAGGCTCTCCTTGAATAGCGGAGTCGTTCACGTAACCTCGGGCCTCGAACCTTGGGCTAAATTTTAAACAGCGGGAACTCCGGCCCTCCAGGGCTTCAGGCTTTGAAGGTTTTAACAACAAAACACTCCAATTCCTCCAAATACCAAACTCGTGAACTCCCGAACATATATGGGATCAATGGTCTACACTCCTCGCCGTGAATCTACGACTCACAAGAACTCTGAGGCTCCAGGCTTCGGAATTTTTCCCCACTTCAACATGCAATACCTCTGAACTCGCAAATGTCGAATTCATAGATCAGGCGGCTGACCTTTTCCCTGGATCAACGATCCGCGTTTACTCCAGACTTCGGGCTTTGGGGCTTTTCGCACCTAAATCGATTCTTCCTCCCGAATCACCCAATGTCGAATTGTGATCGACGACGATCTACAGTCCTCACTCCTCCAACAACCAATGGTTGTGATTGACTTCGGAACTCCAAGCTTCGGGAGTTTTTGCTTCTAATCACCACTAGGCTCTCAAATTTTCGAATTCCAAACTGGCGAAGGGCAGAGATCAACTGTCCACGTGTCCCCATCAATGGACTGTTAAGATTGACTCCAGGCTTCGGGCATTTGGGGAATTCTGCACCAAGGAAACTTTCACCCAAAATCTTCTGAAGTGTCGAATCTAAATCTTTGTGATCTACAGACACGTGTACCTGACGCCAACGATCAGGATCTACTCCGGACTTCGGAGCTTCGGGACTTTTTCCCACACTTACAATAACTCAAATTTGTTGGAGCGGCGAAGTCCGAAGGACTTAGAAAATTAACATTCGTGCTCCTTTCCTTGATCCAACAACTATGAGAGATCTTGACGCCTCCTTAACAGATCTTGTTCGCTCTTGCTCCAGACAAGAAAATTATTTCTCCAAAGACTTTTTCTCACTATTCTTCCTGAGCTTTGTCAATCGTAAGTGACTCGAACCCTAGCACACGCCTTGCGCTTCCCTCCTGAGCTTTTCTCTTAAAAGACTTGGATCTTTTAGTACACACTTACACTTCGTTTACAGTCTAGAACTTAGAATGTTCTCTCCTTCTACACTCCTTGCATAGGCTTTGTGCACTCTTGCACTATATCTCCTCTTGAGCTTCTTCAACACTTAACGAAGTGTTGACTCAGTACGCACTTTGCACTGACCTCCCCTCTGAGCTTTTATACTCCAATGAGTATAGGTGCACTCCTTGCGCTCGCTCTGCATAAACTTACGCAATCTCTCATGAGCTATTCGAACCTGTAACGGTTCGGCCTCCGCACTCCTTGCATGGGCACTGATCACTCCTTGCACCGAGATTTCAAAAGAGAAACAATTAAAACTTAAATAAACATTAAGGGTTCATTGGTTCAACCACAAGATACACACATAGACAAACACAAGAACAAATAACATAACATTACCCAATGACTCGCAGATAAGCAAACTCAAAAACTTGATAGAAAATCTCCTCTTTTGTTTTCTTTCAACAATCATTTACAAAGATTTCAACAGCCTTCAGCTTCTTTCAACAACTACTCTATACAACTCTCTTCAACAACAATAACAACAACCCCCAATTGGGCATAGATTACATATATTTATATATGAGGGGGCTTCTCGAGCCTTCCCTCCAAACTATCTTAGTGCTTTCATATCACAATTTCCTACAGGTAATTAAGGCAACTACAATTTCCTGGAGTGTTTACAATAGCTCTTGCATCAAAATCTTATGGGGCCTTTCATTACAAAGGTTTAAAATTTATCGTGATGCACCCTCCTTGGAATCCAAACTAGTTAAGTGCGCTACGCCTGGTGATGAGTCATCTTCCACTGCGACTCATTGAATGTTGATGGTGATGCTCCTGCATCACAATGAACAATAATACATGCAAGTTGTTATTATGGCATGGATTTGCATGAAAAATTTAATATGGTGCAAGTATGAAAAATATAGTTAAGAGTATGAAATTTTTTGCAATGAATATTAATATATGATTTTCAATGATATAGTTGAGAGTATGGAATTTTTTCCCTATATAGTTGAGAATAGGGAATCTTAATATCTACATATTCATATTATAGTTGAAATTATATCAACATAAATCCATATAAAACCAGAATTTATCAAACATGAAAAAATATTCAATTCTTTAAAATGCAATTTTTTTCTTAAATTTTACATTTTAAAGAATTTAATCGTTTTCAACATTTAATAAACATAAAATTTAAATAAATTTATACTAATTTAATTCTAATACCACATATTGTATTAACATCAATTATGTTAATAGATTTATACTAATTTTATTCTAAAACCACATAATGTATTAACATCAATTATGTACCCTATACAATGTCGAATAAAAAAAAATAGAATTTTGGAATAGCCTCATCTAGCCACATATTGTATTAACATCAATTATGTACCCTATACAATGTCGAATAAAAAAAATAGAATTTTGGAATAACCTGCCACATATTGTATTAACATCAATTATGTACCCTATACAATGTCGAATAAAAAAAAATAGAATTTTGGAATAACCTCATCTAGCCATGAATATATATATATATACCATGAACTATATCAAAATATATATATATATATATATATATATATACCATGAACCATACCAAATAAGAAAATATAGTTTTTATAATGGCCCCATGGATAGATAAACAAACAGGTATGGCAAAAAGTAATTGCCATAACGAAGTTTAATCTGAGAAAATTGTTGTCTTTCATTATAAACTTCCGATGACAGGCAAGACATGATATTAGGTAAGGGCAGGGGCAATCAGTTCTTCATCAATCTCTACCTTCCTCGTCTGGGTCTATTTGGGTCAGCTTGTCCATTGAAAGTAAAACAATCTTTAAAAAAACAGTTCCCCTGGGAAGAGTTGGATCCCAGTTCTCTGAAAAATCTGGGTTACAGCTTTCCCATGGAAAGAACCTGGGTTTTGCAGCAACCAACAGTATCAACAGTCTTCAGTGGTTTATGGAACAGACAACTATGCTAACTCTAGAGAAGATGTATACATCAACTGAAAGGATTGGACTGCATGCATCAACTTGTTGAGGATTTTGTACATATGAGCAGGGTCTATGACAGGCTGGCAAAGACTTTTTGTATTGAAGAACCAGAGTTGTCAATCCATGTCCTCTAAAAAAAAATTGCCTGGAACTGTGAGGCATAGTACAGACTAACCATACATGCATGCATTCCAACTACCTTGCACACACTATATCTATTTTCAGGGCATTACAGATGAACCATACATGCATGCATTCCAACTACATTGCACACACTATATCTATTTTCAGGGCATTACTACTGAAGAGTCACGCTACACATTATTGCAGTTGGATGTTCTGAAATGCAATGGATTGGTAGTGGCTATATGTTCTAAAGATATTTTTTCACTAGCTTGCTTCCTGTCCATTACCCCTGTTCCCACGGGAATGCTTACAGAAACTCCTGCATGCTTATATGTGGACTTACATGCTTTTGCTGTTTGTTGTATTTGTAATGCTTACAGAAACTCCTGCATCAATGCCAACCAGCAGATGATGAAATATCAATTCAATACCTTGTAGAAAGCATCTGCATTATAGTAAAGATAGGAGGAGGTATAAATTAACGCACATAGCCAGAATTCAAAATAAAAACACGGAAATAAGTTATGCTAATGCACTTTTTGCTATTTGTCCACAGCAAGACCATACAAATCGAGAATCGTTGATGACTTGTCTAAGTAAATGGTTATTTCAAAATCATTTATAAGTACCCTTTTCCATCCTAAATACAAGCTTCTAACAGATATATTAAGAACGAACTTCACTTTCAGCAATGGTGAACCCGCCTTAGGATCTGGATTTTGCTGCAATGTATTATCCTACTCACAAAGATCTATGTTCACCCTGGTTTTACTATGTACAGATTCATCTGAATTTAATATCTCTCTTGCCCATGTCCCCAGTTTACATGGACCTCTGGTTGATACTTCTGTTAAAATATTTTTGTGAAAATAAAATTAGATATATAAATAATGTATACCTAAACGCTACACACAAACATAAAGTGTTGATAAATGCCCTCACTTGGATTATAGAATGAACCTCTAAGCACAATGCCTTGACTTTTAATACAGCACGATCATTTTGGCAAGGCATATTAGTAAGGGATGTTTTAATCTCCATTTTCAGATTTTAACTTAATTTAGATTTAAAATAGATTTATATTGATTTGAAAAAAAAATTATTAGTTTGTATATTAAAATACACAAAGTTATAAATATAGAAATAATAATAAAATAAACCAATATAAATCTATTTAATTCAATATTTTTTAATAAAGATGATTATATCTCATTTCCAAATCTAAAATTAAAATAAATTTGAAGTTAAATCTATACTGATTTAAAAAAACTCTTCCTTCCAGGTATATCATAACACAAAAAATTACAAACATGAAAAATTAACATAGTTACCTAAAATACATTACAGCCAACTTGAGGACTTTAATCAACTTCTTGGCTTTTCCCTATTACATGTAACAGTCTCAAAGGCCTGAGGCATGGTTTATGAAAAAGGCATTGATGAACTGCACATGTCTTCGAGAAAACCAGGGGAACAGTCTAGAGGAGGGGAACAGTCTAGAGGATCCACTGAAGGGGATGACAATGTTACTGAAGAGAAAGAGGGGATGACAATGTTACTGAAGAGAAAGAGGAGGAGATCCACTGAAGGGGATGACAATGTTACTGAAGAGAAGAGGGGATGACAATGTTACTGAAGAGAAAGAGGAGGAGAATACATGGTATCCAAGTGTTTATAAAAATCCTCTTTAATGTTTATTATTTACAAAACATATTCAGGGATAGAGGAGAATGGGAAAGCTGAGCATGCATACATAATTATATATAGTTAAAGAGAAGGATGAGAAAATTGAGCAAACACACAAAATCATCCTGTAACCAATCAATATGAATATATTAATTGAAAAGTTAGATACCCTTAAAGTCAGAGAAAACATGCGATCAGAGAAACATACAACGGGCCTATGGGGCCAGTGATTCAGTAGCCATAGGAATGGATCCCTGTCCTGTATGGAGGAAGATTCGTGTGTCAACAACCGAACCCTCCAGCCTATGCAATATGAATCTCTTTCAATCTAGCCATAGTTTTTATGATCGGAAAATGAAAATCTTTTCCAAAGATCAGAAGAAAGAAACCCAGGTTAGACAAAGATGGTTTTCCCCAAAAGTGGCGATGGGTGGGCTATGATCTTATCAGAGTGGTGGATGGATTGATATTTGACAACCAGGTTTTTAAACTCCAGAAACTACTGAAGCTTCAAAATAATGTCATGACACTCTGCTTGCTGCCAAATTTGTTCTATTTCCAGCAATTGCATTCGTTAAGTAATATGACATGATACCATTGAGGAGAAACATGGTTCCTTCCCTTCTCAGATTTTGGATCAGCAAAACCCTAAACAAACTTGAATTAAGTCCTTCCGGTAACATACTTCCTCCATGGACGATGACAGAGTCTTCTTATCATTTTTCGTTGGTGGGTGCATCTTTAGCGATCGATCGATTAGCGTTTACGAACATAGCAGAAGGCCATTCATCCATGTGATTAAAGCTCAAACGCATGTGAAATATTCGTCCTTCTTCATGTTGGTGCAGGACAGCTTGCTGAATCTAGTGTGCTGCATTCTTTTCTTCGATGCCTATAATTATAATTATAATAAAGTGTGCTGCATCTTTTTCTTCGATGCCTATAATTACTAGCACAGTGGCTAACTCGCGGCTGAGAACACCCAAAGGTATCTATTGAGAATGAGTGTCCCCAATATAAAACTTTTGTGGTAATTTGTAATTCGTGTGTGGTAATATGAAACGTTTGGCTGCATGGTTTAATCCTACTTAATCATTTGAATGTGGCAATTACATATTTTTACAGTGATTTTTTAATGTGATTAGGTAAATGTTAAAAAGTAAACATGTTAACTGATGCCTTGATAAATACAAGAAAGTTATGAACAATAAATCTGCCCCATTGATTTTGGAGGACTACTAAGAATATGCCAGCATCTTCAATGCATAGCCATCGGATTAGGGTTTAAGGTTAAATAAGGTTAAAAAATAATTAATTGTGCCCATTATCAATAGGTGTACGCCTTTCGGCGTAATAATTATTTTTAGAGGTTTGCATTTTTCTCTTTTATGCTTATAATTATAATTACTATTAAAGACTTATATTTATCGAAAAATTCTTCAGATTAATCAATGTTTTAATTAAAAATATACAATATATATAAAATTTAATTATATAAAAATATTATTTTTTATATCCACAAAATTAAGAGTAAGATTAACACTTATAAACTATGACGAACAGCAAAATGTCAGAAATGAGACAAAATATTATCGCCTCTAGGCCTTCATCAACCACAGGTTGAGTGGCTGGGATAGTGTTTTATATCTACAAAGGTATACACTTGCTATATTTTTTTTTCCATTATGAGGGTGGGCTCTCATCTCTAAGGAGAAGAACATTGGCTCGCCACTTTCGCAGTGATCTCTTTTAGAATTACTGCCAACTTATTAGTGGCTGTCAACTTGGCTTTAGAAGGTGATTTAGTATTCATGATATTTTTTTGGATGTAGTGTACATTTATTAGCTGATAACAAATTTACAAATTTGAAAATTTTGAAAAAAAATAAAATAAATTATAATGGTATAAGTATTTTTTTCTCATAGTTTTTTTAAAATGAGTAAGAAAGTTAGACACATTAGGCATAGATTCCTGTAACATGGATCTTACAATGTTTTAGAATAAACTTTTATAAAATTCTCCATCGACATTATTGTTACAATGTTTTAGAATAAACTTTTATAAAATTTTCTCTATTGGTATTATTGTTCCAAAATTAGTTGGAAAACTCAATGGAAATAATTAAGTGAAGAAATAGCTACTTGTTAGGGAAAGCCTATGGAATAGTAATTTATATTGCCATTTGGGATTTATGGCTTGAGATTTTTATTGGACAAATAAGAGTGAGATCCATAACTTTAGGATTGACCTTGATCATCATATTTCTTGAGAGGATTGGATTTATAGATTAGGTATATTCTACTAAGTTGAGATGGAGAAGTATCGCATTTGTGTTGTGTCTACCATAGATCTCAAGGAGCTATTGTTACATCTTCATGGATGTTGGAGGGAACCTTTCTATCATATTTTAGTTACTATGAAGCAGAGATGATTGGGACACCTTAATATTCATGAAATGGATGTTTTATAATGTCACATTTAATAAGGATGATTGGGACACCTTAATATTCATGAAATGGTTGTTTTATAATGTCACATTTAATAAGGACCATCTAGGGTGAGCCACTTGATTACTCCTTGTCTTTTGCTTATATTCAATAACATGGGTACAAAATGTCCTGCAAACTCTTTGGTAGATGGTGGAGGTACTACTAGGATAACTAAGAAATGCATTGTACCCCACACTAATATGAGCTCAACCAACACCCTTAGAGCAAACCATTGACATGAGGGGATCATTGCTTCTATACACACTTGATTAATATCTACTCACTAGACCTATCTTATCAATTTGATCAATGCCACCACCGATTCATTGGTTTTGACCATTATGAGAGCACATAGGAGGGAACATAGCATTTGCCACCCACAAGGATAATTCCATTGGCTCCACTCAGTGAGGGTCATTCCCTAAATTACAATATTTGACTCCATCTTAAAGGTTTCCTATATATTTATAAGGTCATTGATGCCCCTAATCCTACTTTTTTATGATTAGCAATAACTACAAAATAGTACACTACATTGGATCATATTTGGCTTGTATAGTTCCAAATGTTTTGACATGTTATCCCATACTTCAAGTGAATAGATTGCTATCACTGGATATGCATTAAGTGCTCCCTCTTAATTATTTTATACTAGTTATACTTTGATAGTCTTTGATTAGCATAGTAATTACCCTCTTTTCTTCCCTCAAACCTGTCATCATTATCCTTCTTTAATTGAACAACCTAGTCATTTATTGCCTATTATTAGTCATTTTTACCTCATTCATCATTTTTGTATAGCATGAATTTTTGGGTTGAATTTCTATGTTAAATAAATTATTTTTATTAAGAAGAGAACATGAATGCACGATCTATGTGTTTGGGTCACTAACTTATTCTATTGTAGGATTCATGAAGAAATTGTACATTTTGTATTTGTTAGGTGCTGGAGAGTTTTTCATCAACACCGAGATCAGTTGTTGTATTTACTAGTGCTGCAAAGTTTCTCGTCAGCAACAATATCAATTATTGAAACTTACCAAGTGTTGTAAAATTTCTTATCATCATCTGTGTATTTTTTAAAAGATGTGTATTCAGTTTTATTGAGATCCATTAGGGTTGTTGACGAAGTATTGGATAATTACATGGGATGCCACATATGATATATTGAGCACTACTCATAAGAGTGCCCGTGCATGTACACTTAGCTTTATTTGGTTAAGTATACAATGTGGTTTGATGTAAACGGTTGAAGTAGTTAATTGTTAAGACAATAACTTATTTTGAAGTAGCAATTTTGTTTTTAAAGGAAGTAGTTAAAACAATTTTCAGTTAATTTCCAGAAAATGAGCAATCACTCAAGAACTTATGGAATTTTTGTATAAAGATAGAGGAAAAATAACCTAAGGGGGTTCATTGATTTTGGACTATGAATACATATTTTTGGAATACAAACTATCTTTGTTGAATCTTGTTTTCGTTGGTGGTTAGTTGAGTTAGTACATGGATCATTCAACATACTATAGAGCAAGAGCCACTCTACAATCGTGGTGATCCTATTTTCTTTCACAACTTTAGTTAGTCTTGTTCTTTTTCATTGCATACTCAGTAAAGCTTTATTTCTGTCATTTATCTTACATCTTTGTTTTATTCCAGTCATTTATCTTCATTTCTTTGAAGGCATAACTTATATGCATTGGATAGATTATAACTCCTTTTAGTTTTTAAGTTTTCTTGTTATGGCTAGATTGAGAATTATGAATCAATTCTTGACACCTAGATTGAGAATTGTAGCAATGCAATAGGTTGAATTGAATTCAAATAGTTTTGAACAACATTATTTTAGATTGCTATACTTTCCTGTAGCACAAATTTCTATTTTGTTGTATTAAATTTCTGTGATATAAAATTATGTTTTGTTGTATTAAAACTCAATAGTATAAATTTTTAAATTGTTGTATAAAATTTATATAGTGTTAGGGTCCTAACCTGCACATAGGTTGAACAATATAATCGGATGTAATAAAGGTCAATATTAATAAGGCCTTGCAATAAAATAGAATAAGTCGAATGTAAAAAGACCTAATAGAAGCTTCCGCTTCTAGAAGGATCTTCCTCTAGATGCTTCTTTTGATAGACATATTTAGTATAAATAGGAGTCGAGGGTATGAGAACCCTAGCTTGGATATTATTGTAATAGAGATCTTCTCAACTGGTTGTTGCCCCCTCGAAGAGGTCCGTGAACATTTCTTTCAAAATCAAAGTGTTATTTTTGTTGTTATTCGTATATCATTTCAGTGCTATTGTGGTGATTGTTAAGGTTATATTACTGTTATTCTGCCATTTCTAGCATTTTATTTATGTTCTGCATACTTTTTGTATCCGGTATATTACAAGTCGTATCAGAGCACTTTCCTCGGCAGAAAGTGTGGGTTAAATGTTTTCAGGGTAGAGACGTATTCCAGCGTCTTTAATCCACATAGATCTGTCGTTACGTGCATAAACCCGCGGTTGAGGGATTCATACACGCAGGAAATACAAGTGGTACTTAAGCGCACATCTGTTGGTCACCCTTGTAACCCATGTTGGTACCCCTTCGAGGGGTAGCGCATCAAACAACACCTCTATACGGATCAGCCTAGATTACATGAAGCCCTCTTTAGATAAACCGATCGGCCACCTGACTGCTATAGTGCCACCGAGAATAACACTCAGGAAGATACTCTCTAGTACCTGGGTAGTCGGGTAGTACGGCTAAGGGTACGGTATATCCTCCTTAGTTAGTGCCATGAGATATTGGTCCAAGTACTACTGTTCGACCCCGCACGTATATCAGAGAGCTATAGCATAGGGCAAACCCTTGTCTGTAGAACCCTTGAATACCTAACCCTTGGGGACAGAAACATAAACAAATTAAAACAGACAAGATCTATTGTCGCGCAACGATGTTCGGGTTGCCAAATCACTACACATTTCTTCCTGGTTAAGCATTTGGGCATTTCATCACTGCAATATTCTTCAAACCGAAGTATAACTCCACAGGTGAAAAAAAAAAAAATCTAGAAATTTTTTCACCATTATTTGAG
>SNQJ01S0256712.1:0-12490 GCA_010110895.2 Picea sitchensis | reverse complement strand
CTTCTATCATTGCTACAACAACTTTAATCACAATCAAAATTTGAGCAGGCTAGTACTAAAAAAAATACCAGAATTCAATACCTTTTTCTTTTATCATTTCTACAATAGCATGATAATCACAATCAAATTCTGAGCATGCTAGTACTAAAAAAATACCACACCTGCTAATTAACATATTTACCGTAGAATCTTCAACTGCTTTTTCTTTAATGGGTCTTGGGACGTCAACATTCTCCAGGCCACCCTAGTAGCCCATACGCCTCTCTCTTCTTCTACATCTAACTCGAGCATCTACTCTCTCTTGGAATATCAGACTTCGTTTACCAAAATACATAGCCACCAACACCAATACCAACAATTGCATTTGACTTCGCGAAATCACCCACTGGCGAAATCTGCAAATCCCACATGTTCATGCTATTATTTACTAGGTGCCTAGACCGCTACCTCACTCTCTATCTATTCACATGCTCATGTTGCAATTTATCGGGGCCGAGATTGTTCCCTCACTCTCAATACATTCATTGACAATGCTTCATGAAGAGAGAGATGTAGTCGAACCTACAACTCGTGCTTTCCCATTACTCCATTTCTAGGTCCGTAAGCAGCCAACCGTATCTGGGACTCACTCTCGAACAAAATGTTTTTGAATCATAATTAAATCAGTAAATGGATCAAACACACTCCTTGTAGCAATGCACCTAGAGGATCGCTAGGATAAAGGACCATGGGGTTTATGCCCTTTTCCACCGTATCGAGACGACTATCTCACCAACTACAACAAGAAGCAGTTTCATGCTTGCAAAGAGGAGAGGACTCGGGATCAATTGAATTCCAGGCGACCTTGCAAGGTCAGGCCTTGTAATGGTATATGAAGTATGTTTAGAGTACCCTGGTGAGTAAGGAGGAGGGGGAATAACTATTATTTGATCTGAGGGAGGCAAGTCAACAAAAACACAACCCATGAAAGCAGATATGGACCTAAACAGGAAAAGAACATAAATGGGGATTGGGCCTCTCACTTACAAGGGAGACTGTACCTTTCGACACTCTTCTAGGTCAATTTTCTCATCATTGCTTTCACAGAATCAACAGATAAGACCATTGATAATGGAACAAGGATCAAAGCTCATACCTCAAGGGTTTCGTTTCACAACCACGTTTTCTCCTTGACTAGATAATGAGTGGAAAAAGTTGGAAGCACCTAGCACTTCTAGCCTGACAATTGTTAGTTCCAATTTTGCAGGGTAATAAGCAGGTTGAAATGATCACTCCCCTACTTCTTTCTGGAAAAAAGGAACACACCATTTTTCCTTCTTGAATCAGGGAGAATACAATTGAAAGTGAAATATCAAAAGGGAAACATAATTCTCTAAGTGTTGAGTTGAGACCCGAAGGTGCAAGGAACAATAGCGAAGCAAAACTGCTAATTCTGAAGTTCGATGGCTTCCTTCTAAGCATCTATTTCTTTTACAACATCTCACTTAGTAGGAGCATTTGAAAAGATCCTTGATGACTTAAAAGGTTGAATGAATGATCCAGGTCTGTTCTTCCAGGTCCTGCCTTTGGCTTTACCTTCTCCTCTGCTAGTGGTACTTAAGAAATTGATGTTGTTGCTAATGCTATATCATTAACTGGCTATGGTTCTAAAACTTGCGTTGATATTGGGATTGGAAATGGATATGAAGCAACTAGCACTGAAGTTGGCGCCCTATGCCTTTGCTTCTCCTTCCTATGCACAAACATCCAACAAGATGCATTCCCAATAGAGTTATTACATTGTCTTCTAACAACCTTGCATATACTTTCTTACCTAGATGATAGAGATATTTTGTGCATGAGTCTGTCATCATAGCATCCAACCAAGCGCGTCAAAGGAGGAGGCATGAAAAAATTGGAGATCATGGCAGCGACTGAGACGTCGTTGCATGAGAGGGGGGGAACCTCGGTGATATCAGTCCCCATTCGATTTGTTGCAGGATTTTCCGCAAGACGTTGCTCTTGCTCTACCAACGTTGCTCTCGCTCTACCAACGTTGCTCTCCTACATGAGCGGGCTACAGCTCCTCAGCTTTGGCCTCAAAGTTGGGCTCATCCCATGCATTTTTTCATGAGCTGGCTACAGCTCCTCAGCTTTGGCCTCAAAGTTGGGCTCATCCCATGCATTTTTTCGAAAGACGGAAAACCAGTTTTTGCTGCAACTTCCAAATGGTAAAACAAGTTCATGCAATGGTGTAATTTTCGATGCATTTTTTGCATCTGTCCAGCTTAGTGCATGAAATGTTCATCGTGGTGTCTAAATTCCAGGTGTTCACTTAAAAATTAGCATAAATGTTAAAGCAATTTCATGCAGCGATGTAATTCACAATGCGTTTTTTGGCCATCTATCCCGCCACATGCACCACCGTTACAATCATTCAAATTTTTATCAACCTCTTCATGGGCTCATCAAATGTTATTACCAATTGTGGTAAATAACGTGAAAAAATAGGCCACCAGGGGAACTCATTTCGCGTTGGTAAGCTACCTATGATCGAGTGGGTATGGTAGTTTGGGACCTGGGGCTTGGCGTTCTGTATTAGAACTACTACACAGAGGCAGTGATTGAACCTGTTAGACATCAAGATCCAAATAGTATAGTTTTCGAGCGGTTAGCTAATAAATCCAAAGGCCAAGGAAATAAAAGGATATCCCTTGTGAGATTCTGAAATTATGAGGAGAATGGTATGGTGAAATTATGAGGAGAATGATATGGTTCCTTTCATAATGATTCCACTCCAATGATATATTCATGTTTTACCCCTAGATGGTTCAGTCAATTACTGCAATGGCTTGGCAAGTTCGGTTGCTTGTGTAGAATGCTTGGCAGTAAGGTTAATCAGTCTAGGTGGGCACTGGGAAGTTAGACTGATTTCTTGGTTGTGCATGTAAGATTTCACTTGTTGAAGCAACATTATAAGCGTATTGAAGCACCATTATAAGCGTAGACCGAATTTAAAGCAGTAGCTCCGAATTTGTGCATTGAAAGAGTTGTTTATTGATCACCTCAGATGGAATTTTATTGTTGACAACCTCTCCAACAGAGAGGATATATGTTCATTCTCAAAGTCTCAGTCAGCTTCTTGAAAGAATATTTCTGATGCATTTCCTTTCGAGCCAAGTGCAGGTGGGAAAGGTTATCTCTTTTCCCCTCCAGATGTTTGCCGCGCAGTCTGTGCGTACTACTACGGGAATCAAAAGTGGAGGCACTGAGGGAGCGACTCGCTAAGAGGCACTTTTGAGGATATCAAACCACAAATGGGTTTTCGAATTCGAAGTTGTTGGGCAGTCTATTCAGCCTGCAACATTTTTTCACTTCCATTCCTTCTGCAATGTCGTGCAACCTGGTTCTATCCTTATACTGAATAGAATATGTATTTTCATTAAAAATTGTGTTAGCATTTCTGAATAGAATATGTATTTTCAAGGGAAGTTTCTGAATAGAATAAAAGGTTATTAGCTAGCTACTTGATACCGTTCATCCTCATGAAGAGGAAGAGCAAGAACCTGCATTTATTGTTCTGTGGATTGTGGTAACTCCGTGCTCTCGGATAACAAATTCCTCCTATAAACTCAACAGCAAGGCCGTGGCAATGGCAACATTTCAGTTCAGTTCGACATGGATGTGTGATTATCGCTCAAACTTATTATCAGAGATCTCTTCAAATCCAAAGCAGAAGCCACAGCTGATGGGGAAATTCATATTAGAGGCAGGTTTCGATCGTGGGACCTGTGGATTGTTGTGTGATTATCGCTCAAACTTATTATCAGAGATCTCTTCAAATCCAAAGCAGAAGCCACATCTGATGGGGAAATTCATATTAGAGGCAGGTTTCGATCGTGGGACCTGTGGATTGTTGTGTTTATATATTGGTTCTATGGTGTAGTGGTTAGCACTCTGGACTTTGAATCCAGCGACCTGGGTTCGAATCCCGGTAGGACCTTTACATTAATTTTATTCACCCGACAATCTTTGATTATTATCTCTGATCATTTGCCAAATCCAAAATTGTCAAGAAGCAAAGCAATTCGGGGATAAATCATCCAAAAGTTGAAGCCACATCTGATGGAGAGATTCATATCAGAGCCAGGTTTCGATCCTGGGACCTGTGGGTTATGGGCCCACCACGCTTCCGCTGCGCCACTCTGATGGCAGATGGAAAGAAACGGAGATAAAACGGAACTAAACGGTACAGATCACTCTTTATTACTTGCTATAGTTAGTCACAAATACCTCAGGTTGTAAATTGCATCTCCGTTGTCGTCTAGTCCGGTTAGGATACCTGGTTTTCAAATCCCGGCAACGGAAAACTGTATCTTATTGCTTCGCATTCATTTTCCAGCAACAAAACTCAACTTTTTATTACTCTTTCGCTTTCTGAACATTTGGAGTGATGGGAATTAGAAATTATCCATCCTGACAGTAATAATAATCCAAGAACTGAAATTGGATTTAGAAATTACAGTAACAACTGCAGAATTTAGACAACATAATATCAATTAATAGTATTGGATTGTTTTATTTTTATATTTTTAACAAAATTTTGGTCGAAAATTCTTTCAATACTTTTCCATAATTTACTTTTCCATAATTTATGGATAGTAAATTGGGTAAACAGTCTACTACTTTGATTATATGATCTAAGTCTACTACTTTGATTATATGATCGAACCTGTGATCTTCGCAACTAATCATCTCCCCAATTAATCACTAAGAAAAAATATCATTTATACTTACCATACAAATACATTATTATTATTATTAAACCAAATATATTCTCTCCAACACTCCAAGGAAAAGCAAGAATAAATAAAACTTATAAGTGGAGAATAATAAATAAAGAGGGACGACTAAGAAAAATATAGTTGCAATGCACTTTAACCATGGAGATAGTTTATTTACTTGGTAATATTCTAATTTTTCATTGTATGGTTTTCTTGTTTGGTTACTAAGACTAAGTTTAAATTATTTTTAAAAAAATCGAAAACACAATTTTCATAATATTTTATATATTGATAAAAGCAAAGCAAATGTATCTTTTTTATAGCATTTTATATTTATATATTTTCATCATTAAAATATTGATAAAAGTAAATTGAAAAAATATGTAAAATATTGTTGAGTGATTAGGATGTTCCATTTTGGTTGTAAAAGTTTATCTTTTTATTTTTCTAGCATGGTATTAGAGTAGAGATATGTATGACTCTCCAGAGAGCACAACACAATAACATATGAAAGGTAATTCTTTGTACATGTAGAGGAGTAATGTAGGGAGAGTAGAGTGTGTTTTTTAGTGGTGTGTTTCAATGTATTTTTAGTGTTACAATGTTATGTATCAAAATACTCAAATAGTATGAAAGGAGGAAGAGAACTAACTCTATGTCTTGAGAGTGAGAAAGAATAATGAATGAGAAGTTTCTTGGAGGGGTAATCTCTTTTTACAATAAACAATTGTATAAGATGAGACACTCACTAAAATTAGGTCTCATTAATACATATAGGAGACAAATGGTGCAATTACAATTAAAGGGTCTATTATATTATTTATATAATATAACATAATTACTTAATCCTAAAATGGGAAATTACTTATTATTTTTAATTTTTTTTAAATAATTTTTTTTATCATAGTTTAAGAAAGACTAGTTCTTAATCAATTAAAAATAATTTTAGATCTTACTCTTACTCCAACACCAAGAAAACAAATTTAACTTTAACAATATTTAAAAAAAAATCAGAATTATATATTATCATTGTTAAGACTACACCACTCATATCATATACTTTCAAATAACATTTAACCTTAAATTTATATATGAAACATATACTACCTCATTACAATATAACATTTTACCAAAAAATCATTAAAGTAATATATAACCAACATGAAATAATTATAATTTATTTTCTAACTCATTTTTAAGATCGTACTCATGCATTCATTGAAGTAGAATCTTTACAATGCATGTTACACACGATACAATAAGAAATACAAAGCTAAATGCAAAGTTATTTATGTTCGATAAGAAGAAACACACAAATAACAAACCTGAATTCAATACCTTTCCTTCTATCATTGCTACAATAGCCTAATAATCACAATCAAAATATGAGTAGGCTAGTACTAAAAAAATACCAGAATTCAATACCTTTTCTTTTATCATTGCTACAATACTTGATAATCACAATCAAATTCTGAGCATGCTAGTACTAAAAAAATACCACACCTGTTGATTAACATATTTACCATAGAATCTTCAAACACTTTTTTTTACTGGCATAAAATCTTCAACCAGGTTGTTTTCATGGAAGTCTGGCCTCTCAAGGCACAAGAGGAATGATATTCAACCACAAACATAAAAAAAAAGATGACGCCTTGTCACAAATGGTCGAGATGTTGGGTCTTGGGACGTCAACATTCTCCAGGCCACCCTCCTAGCCCATACGCCTCTCTCTTCTTCTACATCTAGCTTGATCATCTACTCTCTCTTGGCATATCAGACTATGTTTACCCAGATAGATAGCCACCAACACCAATACTAACAGTTTCATTTGACCTCGTGAAATCACCCATTGGAGAAAGTTTCAAATCCCACATGTTCATTCTATTATTTACTGGGTGCCTAGACTGCTACCTCACTCTCTATCTATTCACATGTTCATGCTGCGATTTACAGGGCCGAGACCACTACCTCACTCTCTATCTATTCATTGCCAGTTCTTCATGAAGAGCGAGATGTAGTCGAACCTACAACTCGTGCTTTCCCATTACTTTATTTCTAGGTTTGTAAGTGGCCAACCGTATTTGGGATTGGCTCTCGAATAGAAGGTTTTTGAATCATAATTAAATCAGTAAATGGATTAACCACACTCCTTGTAGCGATGCACCTAGAGGCTCGCTAGGATAGACGACCATGGGTTTTATGCCCTTTTCCACCTTATCGAGTCGATTATCCCGCCAGCTAAAACAAGAAGCAATTTCATGCTTGCAAAGAAGGAGAGGACTCAGGATCAATTGAATTCCAGACAACCTTGCGAGGTTGGGCCTTGTAATGGTATATGAAGTATGTCTAGAGCACCCCGGTGGGTAAGGAGGAGGAGGGATAACTATTATTCGGTCTGAGGGAGGCAGGGCAACAAAAACACAACCCATGAAAGCATACATGGACCTAAACAGGGAAAGAACATAAATGGGGATTGGGCCTCTCACTTACAAGGGAGATTGTACCTTTCAACACTCTTCTGGGTCAATTTTCTCATCACTTCTTTCACATAATCAACATATAAGACCATTGATAATGGAACAAGGATGAAAGATCATACCTCAAGGGTTTCGTTTCACAACCACATTTTCTCCTTGATTAGATAATGGGTGGAAAAATATGGAAGCACCTAGCACTTCTAGCCTGGCAATTGTTAGTTCCAATTTTGCAGGGTAATAAGCAGGTTGAAATGATAACTCCCCTACTTCTTTCTGGAAAAAAGGAACATACCATTTTTCCTTCTTGAATCGAGGTGAATACGATTGAATGACGCAAACGCGCCACCCAGGGCACGTCCGCTCCCACAGGACCTTCTCCTTGAACGACCCGAAGAACTAAAATGCTCTTCAAACCCCCTTATCCGGAGTTCTCAACACCCACAAAATGCTCTTTATGATCTCCCGTTGTCCTATCGGGAAATCAAGCCTCGCGTGATCGCGAGTCCTGCACTCACGAGATCGGGTCTTACAAATACCCGAACCCCGATGAATATTCTCCAAACGTGTTGCTTGCTTCTGTCGGGAATATCCTCATTGGGAAATCGACACTTACGCTGTCGTTGACAACTTACCTCACAGATCTCCGATTCCCGATATACCGATACTTCGGTGTGGTGCGACACCTGTCCACCGCTCTGACCCTGGACCTCGTCGGGAAATCGCGTATCGAAATATCGCGATTCCCGTTGTCGTGTGCACGGGACTTTCAATTCCCCGAACCCCGATACAATTTGCCACCTGTCCTCTGCTCTTGACACCTGTGGCCCACACTCCTGTGGTGATCGGGAAATCGCGTATCGCTAAATAGCGATTTCTGTTGCACAAATTCACAGGACCCTCCAAGTCCCGAAACCCGATACGAATGACACCTGCTCTCCACTGAACTGCTATGACTGTGGGACCGTTGCGTTTCAGGATTTTGCGACTTCTCCTGCCATGATTTTCTCGTCACTGAGAATCCCAAAATGCCGATCCCCGATGCACGTGTGAATTCTCTCCTCCACGTCACCACTTCCTCATCACTCTATCGGGTATCGCGAAATCGCGACTTCTAATGCAACGATTCTTTTGTATGCAGAAACCCCGAAATGCCGAACCCCGACTCTTTTAGATCCTCGGACACACGTCCCTCAAATCGAACGGTTCCGATCGTGTCCGGAAATCACGGATCACGATTCCATTGTGCAAGACTTTCACGACTCCGGAAACCCCGATATCCCGAACTCCGACTCTCCGGGATCTCCTGACATGTGTCCCTGTTGTTGGACGACTCTGATCCTGTTGGGAAATCGAGGATCGTGATTCCTACATGCAAGAGTTTCTTGCCTCTGGAAATTCCGACGCTCCAAACGCCGACTCGTTAGGATCTCCTGCCACCCGTCCTCGCCAATGGACGGTTCAAAACTCCCGTCGGGAAATCACGGATCGCGATTCCAACATGCAAGAGTTCTATGTCCTCGGAAACCCCGATTCTCTGATGAACTGAACCCCGACTCTTCTCCGGATGTCTGACGCGTGTCCTGTCAAGATCAACGCCTAAGATCCTTCCTCGGGATTTTGAGAACTACAAGGTCTCGATTCTCTTGTCAAGTAAAACCCCGATGACCCTGATATCCGATGACTCCTCCGGGACTCCTCCTTTGCTCGCTGGGACTTAAACCCTGCGCAACTTCCCAAGATCTAACGACTGACGGGATTTCGTCAATCTCCTCTACGAATCCTGACTGTCGATTCCTCTTCTCCCTTCTTAAGGACTTCTTGGCACGGAAATCTCCTGTGTAGTCTTCGATAATTTCAAAGGCCTTGTTCCTCCTGAGTTTTCCCACTCTGACTCTTTCATAGGAACTTGCATGCACTCCTTGCACTCAACATTCAACAACTTCCCAAGTGTTGAATCCTTCCGACTCTGCGCACTCCTGCAGTAGCAGTCTTCGATCTCCTTCCTTCTCAGATTCACAACTGAGACTCTTCTTCTTCAGCCTGCACACTCCTTGCACGGCTTCGACAACCCACTTCCGCTTCTGGGTGAATGAGAACAAGAGTTAGGCTACTGAACCTTCATCAACGCACTCCTTGCGGATGAATTCAACTGCACACCTTGCAGGAATCTCCTGGCTCAGATAGAGAAACAATTGAACCTCACTCTGCTTCTCTTTCAGACTTCAGTTTGAAACATAAACTCACACCCACACACAACATAACAACAAATGCATAACATGAAGAAATATTCATAAGCAGAGCATTTAACACACACACCCAGAGAATAACACAACAACCATGAATCTGAATCAACTTCTTCTATTAATCCCAGATCTATACATGGGTGTTTTCTACAAATCTCTACTATTCTCCTATGCTCTAGATTCTTATAACTCCTGTTAATGTTACAATGATACAAATGAGGGTGTCTATATCTGGTTTCCCTCCTGCGCTCTAAAAACTGTCTAATCTAAGGATTCAATTCTATCTACCTGCAACTACTACTATAAATGCCTCTGTCTATCTCAGACGAGAGTGTATGGCTCGAGGTCTGATTACATTCTTACCAAGGTGCCTAAAATAAATTATCTCATTTATATTCAGCGCATCAACTTCAAGGGAAAATTTAAAAATTCAAAAACTTGCGCTGGACGTCTTCCAGCTGTCTTCTGCTTCCACGTTGGTTTTTCTTGTCGTGAGGGATGCTCCTGCATCATACTCCCTCACTTGAAAATTTGCATGGGCTCCTGTCCATGAGCTCCTGCACGGTATGTCCATGCTTTCGAATTTCTGCTTCAGTCTCCCAGCTGGCATCTTCAACTGGATGTCCCTTCCATTTGACCAAATACTCAAAATATTCTTTCCTTCTGGTTTTCTTACCCACTCGTTTGTTCAGTATCTTCTCCATCTGTGGCTTCTCTGCAACTGGCATCTGCTTCTGCCACTGGACCTCTGGTTGATCACCAACTTCTGCTCCTGCTTCACCAGCTTTATATGGGTATAAATCCGAAACATTAAATATCGGAGATATTTCGATCCCATCTGGTAACTCGACTTCATAAGCATTCTGTCCCATTTTCTTCAAGACCTTGCATGGCCCAATTTTCTTCATCTTCAGCTTGTTGTATGTTCCTCTCGGGAACCTTTCCTTCCTCAAATGTGCCAGAACCAGATCACCAAATTCGAACTGAAGTTGTCTCCGATGCTGATCTGCTCTGCGCTTGTACTCCTGACTTGACTTCAACAGTCGTTCCTTCACCTGGATGTGAAGTTCCTTCATCGCTTCAGTGAATTCTCTTGCACTAGCGCTGCTAGTATCGGTCTGTTCTGAATCCCTCAATTCAGAAACCCCTCTCGGCTGCATTCCATATACAATCTGAAATGGACTTTTCCTTGTGCTCCGATTTACTGAGTCATTAAGCAAACTATGCTTGCGGTAATATGCTATCCTAGCTGCTATGGTGCTCTGTCACCAAGCTCCTCAACAAGTCTCCCAGACTCCTGTTGACCACTTCTGTTTGTCCATCCATCTGAGGATGATAAGCAGAACTAAACATCAAATTAGTTCCCAGCTTCTTCCACAATGTTCTCCAGAAATTCCCTATGAATTTTGTGTCCCTGTCCGAAACTATGCTTTTCGACAATCCATGGAGTCGCAAAATCTCTTTGAAAAACAAATTTGCGATGTGGGTCGCATCGCTTGTCTTATGGCATGGAATAAAATGTGCCATTTTAGAAAACCTGTCAACTACCACAAAGATTGAATCAACACCTCTTTGTGTCCTCAGCAATACCAATACAAAATCCATGCTAATTTCATCCCACGGCTTCTCAGATATGGGCAATGGTTGATAAAAACCCACATTCTTTTTCCTTCCTTTTGAATGTTGGCAAATTCTGCATCTATCCACAAACTTCTTGACTTCTGACCGCATCCCTGGCCAAAAGTATGACTCACTCAGCTTTGCAAAGGTCTTATCCTAGCCAAAATGTCTAGCCAATCCTCCACTGTGCTTCTCTTTCAACAATTTCTCCCTCATGGAGCAATTTGGAATACACAGTTGATTGCCTTTGAACAAAAATCCGTCCTGGATTATGTACTCTATCCACTGGCTTCTGTCTCTGAGAACTGGATTCTCAACTGCTTCATAAGCTTCCTTGAAGTCTGAATCATCTGCATACATGTCCTTGAGATCCTCAAAGCCTAACATCCTGACTTTGAACTCCTGCAATAGCAAACATTTCCTGCTCAAAGCATCAACAACTTTGTTAGCAGTACCAGAAATGTGTTTTATCACAAAAGTGAAATTTCGCATGTATTCAACCCACTTAACATGCCTCTGATTCAACTTTTCCTGTTGAGTCAGAAATTATAATGCATGGTTATCACTATATAAAACAAATTCTTTTGGAATCAAATAGTGCCTCCATTTCTTCAATGCCTGTATGATGGCATAGAATTCTTTATCATATATGGAGTATTTCTCTTTTGCCTCATTCAACTTCTCGCTGAAATATGCAATCGGTCTGTCCTCCTGACTGAAGACCGCTCCTATGGAAAACCCACTTGCATCACATTTCACTTGAAATGTTTTCTGAAAATTTGGCAACACCAGGACTGGTTGCTCTGTAATCTTTCATTTCAACAAATTGAAACTCTTCTCATCCTCTTCCGTCCAGTGAAAAGATCTATGTCTTTTCTTCACTGTATCCATCATTGCTGCACTAATTCCACTAAAATTTCTAATGAATTTCCGGTAGAAACTAGCCAAACCATGAAAACTCCTCACCTCGAAAATATTTCTTGGTGGTGGCCAATTCTTAATTACCTCCACCTTATCTGGATCCATCCTTAGTTCATTTGCAGAAATAACAAACCCCAAATAAATGAGTTCTGTCTTCATGAATGAGGACTTCTTCATATTTATCAACAGTTTCTCTTGCTGTAATATCTTCATCACAATAGCCAAATGCTTCAAGTGTTCAACCTTTGTCTTGCTGAAAACCAATATGTCATCCAGATACACGATGTGAAATTTTCCGATGAACTCCTTCAGGACTTCATTCATCAACCTCATAAAGGTACTCGATGCATTCGTCAAGCCAAATGACATGACAAGCCATTCGTACAAACCTTCCTTTGTCTTGAATGCTGTTTTCCATTCGTCACCTTCTCTCATACGAATCTGATGATATCCACTCTTCAAATCT
>SNQJ01S0256711.1:0-12490 GCA_010110895.2 Picea sitchensis | reverse complement strand
AATCATACTTCAACTAATTATAATCAAAATGATTAATTAATAACGTATAATTAATTAAGGTTATATAGTAATTAATTATAATTTAGCTAATGTTTAGGATTATTTATGAAATTATTCATATTAATAAGAAAAGGGTCATTACACTAGGGAGTGGTGAATCCAATTGTTTGTATAAGCATATTTGGGATCCCCCTCTCACACAGGGTTTATGCAGGAGGTCGCGTTGGGAGAGAAACAAAGATTCTCCCTTCGAGGCTTAACCATTTGTAGTAGTCAAATTGTATATTGGGGGTTCCTCTTGAGGTCCAATTGTCTTCATTTGGTCTCAGTGCTTCATGAATTCTGAATCTGTTTGGGGTCCTATGTAGTTATATCGGTACACTTGTCCTCATTTCTCTTGAAGGATTTTGGACTTGTTATCCTTCCCATATGTTCGGACTCGAGTATCGACTATACCCACCCAGAGGCTGACTGCGCGTTGGTGACCTTAGTAGCCATAATGTTTAGGGTCCTTACACAAGGTGTGTAAGTTTTAAACCTGTGAAGTAAAGCAATGCATATAGATTCTTAAGAAAAACAGAATTTAATCAATGGCTCATACACATAGTACAGACAGAGTTATACCAGAAACCCTCAACTGGGGAAAACCTCTCTTATATTCATTATATTGAATTTTACCATTCACCATACAATATATACAATTTTTTTTTAGGTATTCTGTAGATACCAAAACCCTAATCCATTAATCCGATATTAATTTAGAAAACTGCTAAAAATAGAAAAATCCACTAAAAATAGCAAAAACAGCCCAAAAAAAAAAATTGGGGCGTTGCCCTGAACGTTGTGCATAACCAGGGGGGCTCATACCTAGCCCGCCCTGTGACCCCCTAGGAAGCGCTTGATGCACACGAGAGTTCTAGAATCTAACGCAATTGTCAAATCTGATGTGCCCGCACACACACATGCAAAGAATATAACACATACCCAACAAGGTGATGGTGAAGGGAAGTCTTCATTTTACCTGGAACAAACGTTGGTCAAAATCACTCGGGATCCTTGGAGGGTACACCCATGGGTAAAATCGTGTGGGAACTTGCACCAAGGTTCAAGTTTGTTAAGCAGGTTTCCAACGTAACTGATCCACCCACTCTATCTCAGCCCCTTCCTATATTGATCTTGCGATGTTGGATTTCATCACCAACTAGTGGTTTCATTATGGGAAGGTTTGTTTGATTGTTTGCTTCTTAGATTTTTAGTGTGTGTTGTTTTTTTTCCTCAATGGAGCTTAGGTCGAGTCAACATCAATGGATTCAAGTCCTAGGAGTAACAATGGAGGAACCCATTTTCCTAGGGAACCTTTCTCCTTTCCTTCTTTTGGAAACGTTGGTCCTTCGTGCATTTCCACACTGAGTCTTTCGGATTACCAGTTTGGTTGTTCCCCACTCTAGTGATCTCGAATATTCCTAGTGCTTCGAATGAACCTAGTGCTTCATATGTAATCACACTACCCACACATCAACCTCATGTCTACCTTTCTCCTTCTTCACCCGTCGGGTCTCCTTCCCTTTCTCCTTCTTCGCCTAGTGAAAGCTCTAAAGTGAGTAGCCAGGTTGATAAGAAGAAGAAGAAATGGAAAGAGAAGAAGAAGAATAACCATAAAGGGACCAAGCCTCCAACCACATCAGATCATGTTGGATCAAAGCAACCAGCTATGGTTAATCGTATTGGGAGTGTTGATAAAGTCGACAAGATTAAAATGAAGAATCCTAAACCCAAATTCCCTTGCAGTATTTTTAAGGGTGACCACTTTCTAAGGTATTTCCCTAGTCTCCCCAAGGTCTTAGAAATGTAGTCTTCCACATCATCATTCCCTGTGTGACATGCTGGTGACACCCCATCAGCTAGTTACATTAAGGTTAGTAAGAAGAATAGAACTATCAAATTTCCTTGCTTGTTATGTGAGGGTGATAATTACTCTCAGATTTTTCCTCGTATGGACGAGGCTTCTTATCTTTTGTAAAATATTCAACTTCCAACTGGTTATCATAGTATTTATTCCAAATCGTCATTAGTTGATGGAATGGTCAATCTGGTTCCATCCCCGGTCAGTTTGGTTGATCAAGTGGTCAATCTGGTTTCATCCTCGGTTGAACCACAAACTCAAGTAGTTGATCTAGTTTCGTCATCGATCATCCCCACTCTTCATCTGAAAAGTGAAACCCAAGTGACTGATCCATTTATGTCATCAGTCAATCCCACTCTTCATCTAAAGAGTGCCAAATTGTTCGATCTGGTTCCACCATCGATCGATCCTAATCCTCCTTTGAAGAGTGCAACCAAAGTGGTTGATCTAGTTCTGCCATCGGTCGATCCCACTCATCCTTTTAAGAGTGCAACCAAAGTGGTCGATTCGGTTCCACCACTAGTCAATCCCACTCCTCATTCAAAGAGTGAGGTTGTCACTCAGGTATACCTCATTAATACTGATTCACCTGAACAAGGGGGCACTTCACCCATCCTAATGGAACCCCCTTCAAGAAATCAGATGATTTGTATTAATTGGAATCATTTGATAGAAACTCGTCTTCCCTCTTATGTGCCTTTCCAAATCACTATGTAGGTTTGTGATAAGAATATTCCTAACAATGTAATAGATGAAGGTTCTTCTGTTAGCATCTTATCTGTGAATGCTTGGAAATCTTTTGGTTCCCCACAACTTGCACCTGTGACTCAAAATTTTTTGACCTTTGACAGAATAGTTATTCAAACTTTAGGGATCCTTCCTCATTTTCCAGTTTCTTTTGGAGGAAAAATGGTCTACGTCGATGTGATGTTAGTTCACAATCCCTTGGAATTTAACCTTCTCATTGGGTGAGACTATGTCTACATTATGAGAGCTTTTGTGTCCACTCTCTTTCGAGTGATTTGTTTCCCTCACACTGGAAACATAGTAATGATTGACCAACTTTAATTCATTGACCCTCATCTAATGGTCAACTATCCGCCTTCTCTGAACGATCCATATATGCTAGCGATGTCTGCCCCACAACAGGTCAATTATGTAATGGCATGCCCCATACGTTCAACCCCGCACGAGAGGGAATATCTCCCTTCTCCTGACTTAGATCCGGTAGTTGACATGGTCATCTCTTCGACAGGGATATTAGAGCCATATCTCCCTACCCTTATCGAGGTCATCGACATGTATTCCTTCCAGAGTGTTTTTCTTCCATCTAGCGAAGATCTCTTGGAAGCCATGATTGGCATTTGTCCTTTGACATGTATTCCTTCTAGAGCATTGTCCTCTTGGAAGACATGATCAAGAAGAAGCTACAAGAATAGTTTTCCTCTTTGTAGCAAGTTTGTTAAAAAATGAAACAGAAATATGGGGATTGAACCTAGTGCCATGAGCATAGTTTTCCTCTATGTAGCAAGATTGTTAAAAAATGAAACATAAATATGGGGATTGAACCCAAAGCCATGAGCATATTTTTCCTCTCTATTAAAATCTCATTAAAAAATGAAAAACAAATCTAGGGATTGAACCCAGAGCCTTGAGCATAGTTTTTCTTCTCTGTGGAAATATTGTTAAAAAATGAAACATGGGTCTTGAGCATAGTTTTTATTCTCTGTGGAAATCTCGTTAAAAAATGAAACATAAGTATTGATCATAGTTTTTATTCTCTATGGAAATCTCATTAAAAAATGAAACAAAGGTCTTGAGCATAGTTTTGCTTCTCTGTGGAAATTTCATTAAAAAATGAAACAAAGGTATGAGCATGGTTTTTCTTCTCTGTGGCAAGCTCGTTAAAAAATGAAATAGAAGCTAGGAGCATAGTTTTTTCTTCTCTATGGAAAGCTTGTTAAAAATGGAAACAAAGGTCTTGAGCATAGTTTTTATTCTCTATGGCAAGCTCGTTAAAAAATTAAACAGAAGCCATGAGCATAGTTATTTTCCTATGTCAAGCTCGTTAAAAAATGAAACAATCACCTCTCCTAAAAAGTTGAGTTTTTCGCTAGATCTTGTAGATATCGAGTCGAGTCTTTAGATAGATGTCATATATCTTGAGTCGAGTCTTTCATTAGGTCTCGTATTTTAACCTTCCTTTCATCCACCCTTATCCTTTTTCTCCATCTAGTACAAAAATTGGTGACAACCTTAAAGTCGGCAAATGAAATGAATCTTGGGGGGGCATGTCTCCAGCCTTTTATTATCATTCTGGAGTTAAGCCGCTAGATTTTCAAGTTGGGGGAAGAGTACCAACCATCCATGGGTATCCATACCTTTGTAAATTATGTTGGTAATTTACAAGGATAAGTTTAATTTTGTTTCAATCTTGTGTAAAAATGAAACCAATACCGAGCTTAGTCTTTGTTCTTTCTCGTGCTCGTAAATACATGAGAATGTGACCAAGTAAAATTTTATCACTTTTTCGGACTCGTAAAGATTATATGAAAAAGGAACCCCCTGTATTTTCCTTTAATCTCTTTTCATACTCTCTAAAAATGAAAATATTGTCGAGTGATCTTGCTTCCTTTCACACTCGTTAAAATGTTCGAAAAGGCGTATTTCGAGTAATATTTTATCTCTTTTTCGAACCTCAGAGACTAAATTTATGAAAAAGGACAACCCTGGAGTCTCCTTTAAGTTCTTTTCATACTCTTTAAACATGAAAAACCACCGCATTTTCTTTCTCTAGAATCGCTAAACCACACATTGAAGGGCCCATATGGGCACAGGCCCTTACTTCTTCCAGTTCGTTAAAAACAGGAAGAGGGACTTACTGAAAGTGAGTTATATCAAGCATGTGTTACCCTAAGGGAGTGATAAAAATCCCCCCTTACCTTATGTATGGAGCATTGATCTAGTATCAACACCCTGTCTCTAACTAGAGGGGAGCGATGACTTTGGTTAGAGGAAAGTTTGGAGAATCCCACCTCTTTCTAAGGGGCAGCTCTTGGAAATGAGGTTGGTTTGAATCGAATACTATCATATGGAACTATCCTAGGATCATATCCTAACTTAAAGGAATCATATCCTCAACCAATCCTCAAATATACTCATGGTGGTTGAGCCTCCCAAGCTTATAAAATGAGTCTTTTTCAAGGGGAAAAGGGAGAATAGGGAAGGTATCAAACCTTTGATCAAGAGAGGTAGATTTGAGGTGTCAAAATTATGATCTTGGGAGAAATATTTTGATTATTATATTGGGAGAATCATGCAAGGGATGGACGAGGAGGACTTGGAGAGGCTTCTCCAACTACATCTATGTATTGTAAGTATTTCTTTAGAAGTTCTCATCAATATATGTCTGGCCAATTTCCTTCAAGTTTGTGTATGGTTGCATATACTTGTCTATTATTGATAAATTTGTTTAATCTAGTATGCTAGAGTGGGATTTTCTTTGTGCCTCTTTGTTATCCGTGATTTTCAGGTATCAATCTGTGTGAACGAGTTTCGAGATCAAGCTCAAATTGGAGCATCAAGGACAAACACTGGAATAAGGTGCATCACACTTTCTTGTTTCTCTTTCTCTTTCTAACTAACTACGAAAGTCTCAAAGGGATGTTAGTGTCCAATGTTATCATATTTATGTCTTGGTAGTAGGGGTCTAGAATCCAAGAGGATATTCAACTATATCTCCCTAGGATTAGCCTAGTTATCATAGACAAAAGAGGGTTTAGACTCCTATGGTTTCCTTAGATCTAGATTCAAACACATGGATTAATTACTATCCTAAGGAGGGGTGAATATTTCATACGTATATTCATAGGTTGTCCTTTGTAAATATTGGTTGTTGCGGACCTGAAACTCCAACTCCAAGCTCCACAACTTTCTTCATGTATACAAAATACAAGCAATACCTCTCTACTTAGGATTAGAATCCTATATCTAATTTGATTCTAATCAAATCTATAATAGAATGACTCAGATCTAAACATTCATGAATTAAATACAAATGATATAGAGGGAAACCAATGATCTATTGATTAAAACATAGAGAATACATACAATATCATACCTTGATGAAGATTCATCCTTCTTTGACTCCTTTCCCCTTGCTCCTTTCTTGGCTTCTTCGTTAGGCTAGTCTCTCTGAATTTTGGATGTGATGGATAAACAAGCACCTCTACAATTGAACAACATAATAATACTTCAGAATTATCCTCCCTTTCCATGTTGTAATATTGAGATTGGGGGTGAATCAATATGAGCACTTTATACCACTTTTAACCACAATAAATAGTATTTCACTTTATCAACAATCTTCAACATTTTATCATCAATGTATCATCTATGATTACATTCAATATGTGTGTGTGTGTGTGTGTGTATGTGTGTGTGTGTGTGTGTGTGTGTGTGTGTGTATATCATAAGCATGTAATCTCATCAAGAACACAATACACCAGTATTTACGTGGAAACCCGAATGGGAGAAAATTGTGGAATTCTTTCTTATATATATATATATATATATCAAGAATTCATTCATAGGAAGCACTAACTTCCCAATTCTCTAGTTGTAACTCGAAGGAGGATACAACCCCTTATTTACAAGCTCCAACCTAAAGGAAGCTACAATTCCCTGAATTCTATGGCTCCAACCATATGGAGGATACAACCCCATGGGTTGTCTAGCTCCAACTGGAAGGTGGATACAACCACCTAGTTCTCATGATCCAACTTGAAGGAAGCTCCAACTCCCTGATTCTACTGCTCCAACCGGAAGGAGGCTACAAACACCTTTCCTTGCCCCGTCATTCTACCCTAAAATATAAGTGTATACCAAATGTCACTACCACAATCACTTCCATTGCCACTATCACATCAACCTGTAACCTGACATTGTATCCAACCTTTCACTAACTAACCTATCCAATCAATCATTGTCTCATCCATCATATCAAATCCACTCTCATTCGCATGAAACCCATGCCAATATAACCAAGATCATATCTCAAACCATATTCTCAACATCACCAACACATGCCTCTACCAAGAATGTAACAATATCACCACATACCATAAAAATATATGTGTTTCAACCAAGTACCAACTTGTACCATGCATCAACTTGTACCTCAACCTGTACCATCAATCATGTACCACAACAAGTGCATCGACCATGCACCAAGATTGCATGATCAACACATGTACCATACCATGTGCCAACTATGCACATCAATCATGAACATCAACCATCAACACATGTTCCATACCATGTGTCAGTCATGCACATCAACCATGCACAAACCTCAACCAATATGCTAATATCACCAAGATGTGCCTCAAGCACTATGACAACATCAAGTGTCCAACATCCACCTCAATCATGTGCCAAACCAATAAATGTACCAGAAATGTATCTCATCAATTAGACCTCAACCAACATGTACCATGCATCCAATGATGTGCCTCAATTCATAAACTAAATCTCACAAACACATGCCTCAAGCATGAGCCTCAATATCACCAAGATGCAACCTCATAACACAATATACCAAACCTCAAATATGCACCATAACATGTAACCAAACCAGATACAAAGATAGTCAAGAATGCTTCTAATCAATGTACCATAACATCACCAAGAGGTACCATACCAACATGTACCATACCATAACCAATCATGTAACCCTTAAGACTTACCTCTGATATTGTAGTTGAATTGATACTCTAAAACATTGACCTGTAACTTCTTCCATAGTCCTCAACAACTCAAAACCAAAATCCTCCTTGTTATGCCTCTTTTGTCACCTAAATGAGAAAAATAGAGGTGCTTACAAGCTTAGTTGGGTTAGCTAAGCAAGACAACAGTAAAGGAAAGGGTTAGAAGAATAAACATAAAATACTAAGCTAAGAATTAAACTAGGAAGGGAAAAAACAATTAAACTATTGTGCACAAGGACATAAGAACAAGAAACAAACAAGACTCATGTCACCAATGGAAAGGATTGTATTAGTGAAAAGAAAACACCAAAGAGAAAGGGGACTTTGGGTCCCTTCTTCCTCCAAGGGAGGGCTCTTGGACCCCCAATATTGAGCTCTTCTTACAACTTGAAAAATTGAAAGAAATGGTGAAAGAATCCAAAGCTAACCCACTCAAAAGGTGATGTGGATTGCCCAAATGGAATGGTGCTAGTATGATCTTGATGAGAAAAGAGGTTTCCCCAAGAGAATAGCAGCAGCATAACCTTGCAAATGAATTCCTTGAAGATGAAGTGCACCCATGGCCTTGTTTTATAGCACCACTTTGAGGTATTGTGCAACCAACTTTTAGTGTGAAAAGGGGTTGTTTAGGGCACCTTTAGGTGTTTGACCAGCCACCCAGCCGGATCCAACTGAGATTTGGATGTCAAACTGACTTGGAAGCTGAACCAGAAGTGGGTGGGAGGCCGACCAACATCATAAATGTGCCGTTCTCAGGTGTGCGTGGATTTTAGTGTCCACAGTTGTGCATCATGTGCATGTGCACTTTTCCTATGTTTCTTGATGGCGCATGTGCGTGCGTGCCCTATATAGTCATAGCGCATATCAATTTTATAACTAGTTGTATATTTTTGGACCTTTTGGAAATTCTTTTTTGGTAATTTTGTTCCATGGGTGAACTCATAGTTGTTTGAAGATGTTGGATTCCTGTAACCATTTGTGGATGAAATTTCATTGATAACAGATGTCGCAAGATGGATGAGGTTAGGAGCATACGGATAGACAAAATTCATCAATGTTTCTTCTACTAAGAGTATCATTGTAAGAAAGAGCGTTAGTGAGAGTATCAAGAGTGACCCGTTGGAGGGAGAAGGGAACCTGTAGGACCCAACCTTTCGCAAGGTGTGGAAAATAAATTGTGTACAAACGAGGTGGGCATGCCCCATGCTCATGTCATTAAACTCCAAAAAGGGTGTTGTATAGTAACTGAAACTGTGTGTTGATGTAGACAACTGCAGTGCCCTCGGGGGTGGTATTGATAAAGGTAGAGAACAATTCTGATGAGGAAAAATACTCTAAATAGTAGGCAATGACACCTGTAAGAAGTATCATGGATTCTATGGGCATTGATAGCCCAACAAAGTTCAGAGGTCTTCGAAAAATATAAAAAACAATTGTAATAGTCCAAAGTAAGACCCACCGTAACATGAGAAAGTATTGAAATCGAATGTTATGGGGGTCAATGACAGCAGAGAGAAATGATGGTTATCCCTGTGCCATCTGAGACTCCTCATTGTAAAGTTAATGAGAGTCAAGATACTGCCACCCTTCTAGGAACTATGTTGATGTCAACAAAAAGAGAGATGTGACTCCAAGAAGCAAAGGGCTTCGTGAAATCCACTAGGTGAGGTCAGGAACTGAGGAGGTACATGGACGAAGTCAAGATGTGTGGAGACTCAAGACTACCCTTGGTTGGGAATATATGTGAAGTATAAGTGGCTGCAACCATTCAACTAGGTTGAGTGTCAGGGGGACAACGAGACGTGGGATACGTTGTGCCAGAGGCAGGGCAAAGTGAACAAAATCAAAGAGTAGAGGCAAGTGGCCTATGGGATACTCGGAGTTTATGGACGATGTCAAAAAGGGTAGGTGATAAGGAATGCCCCAACCGAGGGTGACATGGGTTTCATTTTCCAAAAAGGAAGAAGGTCACCAAAGGTGACAACAAAAAGCTATGTAAGATGATGGAAACAATGTCTTAGTTACAAAAAGAATTAAGAAATCGGTGGGGATAATAATGTAGATAAAGAAATGGGTTCCCCAGTGTGAGATGAATTGGCCTGAGCATGGCGCAAGTTGGTTAAAAAACAAGTGGGGGGTTGGGGCCCCATAGGCGAGTTTCTGTAGTATGGAAATGTATGGAGGGAAATATGAAGATGGGAAAACCAACGGTGGATTAAATGGATGGTAAATAATGTTGCAGGAGTGTAGTCAAAATAAAACCATGAGGAAGTTCCCTGGGAGTCTGTTGGGTAGGCTAGCAAAATGAGGAGGAGTATGTGGCTGATTCGCGACATGATGTAAGACTATCGGGACTCCCATCCCTAAAGGTTGAAAACAACATGAGTGTCAAAGTGCCAAGGGGGGCTATGAATGGGACAACTCATGTGGGGGAGAGTGCTACCAGGTGATAGTACCCAAAATGCAGTGGAGGTGAAAGTACTGCAGAGCCAGATATAAGGATCCTACAGGAAAATTTCAGAGACTGTGACTGGATATGCAATTGAGATTTAGATGGAATGATTACATGCCAGTGTCGATCATATACCTGAAGGGGATGCGCTGGTGTGTGATGACCTAGTACCTTCACACATGAAAACCAAATACTCGACATGAACAATATCTAAAAATAAAGGACATATAACAGTTATTTAATAATTTTGAACATGAGCAGGCGTACCTGAGTATGTCATGGAAATATGCTCTGCTGGGAAAAAGGGAAAATGATAACCCGAGGAAAATGTCTGTGTAAGTGGCTGAAGATGGTTCGGAAAATGGAGCTCATGGGGTCCTATACCAAAAAATGAAAGTGGGGAAAAGGGATTAGATATGGACGGTGGGTCCATAATGCCATCCCAGTTTCACTGACACTATGGGCGATTGGGCGATAGTTTGGTGGGAGGAAATGTACCTCCCCTTTACTCGAGGATTGATGAAAAAGTATAATGAATCACATTCATAGGAGCATTGGTATGGAGTGTCAGAGGAAGCACAGACAGATATGTGTGGTGTTCCATGGCTAATGTGTGGTGGACGTATGGGATAGATGGGAAATGATGAGTGTAATGCCCATATTTTGAGCATATGGCGTAGGCAAAAGTGGTTCATTTATTTTTTTCTCTTGTGGTTGATGACTCCATATTAGTGTGGGACATACTTGGTGGACTGGCAAGAAAAATGGGTGCTTGAGGAGGCTGGATAAAACTACATAGCTTAGGAAGAGAAGGACATATGTGAGTGGGGTGTCCTTTTCTTTCACATAAGGCGCAAGGGAATTGAAATCGGGGAGGTAGTGGAGTGATGGGATCTTTCTTCTTTCGTCTTGCCCTAGCCATAGTAGTGGTGCTGACAATTGGGAGTGAGGGTGGTGTGGTCGGAGTTAGTACTGGGATCTGCATCAAGATTCCCTCTGACTGAGGGACGGATGGTTGAGGAACCATCCTGGGTGGATGTAGATACCATACAGGGATGGCGAGTACCATGTTCGAAAGGGTAAGAGTTGTGGCTAACTAGAATGATTTGAATCCATGTGGGGGGTAGAAGAAAGGGATTTGGGTAATGGCTTGGGGGAATGTTTCCCAAACCGGGATCTGGCCCTGGGGAAGATCAGGAACAGGTCGAGCTAAATTAGTTCCAGGAGATTTCTGAGGGAGAAGTTCTATGACTAGTGTGACGTCAGGGATGAAAGAGGCCTCAGTGGGATGGAGGTTAGTTTCGGTTGTCGTTCCATTAGAGGATACGACACATAATTGTGCTGAGGGATGGAGGAGCGGTGGTGCTCTGTGGTATGTCCCTAGCTAGGATGGGTCTTTGAAGATTCTGGGGCCCATCTCAATGAGTGGATAGACATCGGGATTAGTGTGGATAAAAGGGAGGATGTTATCGATGTTGGATGAAGGGTTAGGCTCATAATGTGATACTTGATCGATGGTAATGATCTTTCCATTATGGGGAAACATCATGGTTCGGAACACGAAAGAGGCGACGACCTTCATAGCATACATGTAGCTACGACCAAACAAGATATTGTAGTCAAGCGGGGCGTTGATAACCTCAATGTCAATCAGAATAGTTTTTCCCCCGAGCTCGACAGGGACATTTTGGAAGAGTCCTTCGGGGGATGAGGGTCTACCATCGCAGGCTCTTAAGGTAATGGTAGATTGTATGAGTTCGGGGGAACCAAGTTTCTGCCATATGGATTTGAACATGATACAGGTGGATGTGCCTTCATCAATGATGCATCGGTGAACTGTAATGTTCTGAATTTTTACAGGGATTTGAAAAGCAATAAGAACGGGGAGGCGAGGTTCTCCGTTGTCGAGGTCAAATGTGATGAGTCGGGTATCGGTAGGGTCGACTACTCCTAGGGCGGAAAGTAAGGACTTCTATTGGGTGGGACAAGTTTGAAGGACTTCTAAGACTGACATGGCAGTCGGAGATTGTGCCAAGTCATCGACCAAACTGTAATTATGAGCTACCATAGCTTGAGGATTGTGGTCATTCCTGCACAATGGGATGCGAGGAATATGAAGGGGGGTTTCAGTATTAGGGCAAGGAATTATGAGAGGGGGTCGAGTTGTGACTAGAATTTCTTCTGAGGTGGTGGGAGAAAATTCAGGGGGTGTGTTATACTAACAACTGCGCATTTGTAGAAGGACTTCTTCCTCACTGGTAAGGAGGATAGTGCGATCAGAAGAGGTGCATGTATTGGGATACTGTCCCAATTGTGGTGGGGTAGGCTATAGGTATAGTTGAGTATTTATCACCCATTGGTGTGGGA